>ML382648.1:25651-54027 GCA_005239525.1 Nicotiana knightiana | reverse complement strand
ATACTATGGCGTTATACATAGATCCGTTCTTAATGTTTTTTTGGACCTATTTTCGTTCTACTTGTGCAAAAAGAACCTACTTGGGTTCCGCACCTCTATTATGAGTGACCAGTGAAGTACCATATATTGACAAATGCAAAAGCAAGTGACCATATTTCATCCTTAGCCAGCGGTTTCGGGTTCGTGTTGTGACTACAGAATTATCTTTGTTAAAGAACGCTTTACCTTTGATATAAGACTTTTTGGCGCGAATTCGAATTTAATCAGATCACAATGACAATACAGATATCGAAAATCGGATGAAAAAAGATAAAAGAAAATTTTTACCATTGTGTTATATATTGCGTGCCTAACTCATGTGGGACATATATATATATATATATATATATATATATATATCTGCAAAAAATTCGAATTTGATTTGTTTTGTCTTATTTATCATTAAGTCTAAAATCAGGAAGTACGTGTTTGCAAAAGTTGGTATGTCAATCAGCACTCCTTAAATTAAAAATACTTTAATTAGCAAGCAAACCATATGAAAAACACTTTTCGCAATTAATCTCATGTATTCACCTAACAAAACCCAAGCATAAACTAATACAATATCTCAATTTGATATTTGAGCTCCTCAATATAATACTCTATATCGAATGGATCCTTGGAGCATTGTTATTATATTGTGACCTATACGTGGGTTCGAGCTGTCGGAATAATTACTATTGTTTGCATTGGAGTAGGCTGTCTATGTCACATTCCATAGGATACAACTCTTTCCCGGATACTCGTGAATGCGAAATCTAGTTATCCTTTGATATAATACTCATATCTATAATATTGGGTTTGAATTCTGGGAATGAAATTGCCTTTGTTACGAGCACTTTATCTTCTAATACGAAACTTCCGAGGCTCGAGTACACACAGATACCAAACACTAGGCAAGAAACTAAAAAAAATCTCAAAACCTTACAACATTCTCACATGACCACTTTAAGTAGGTGTTTGGCCATGCATTCCAAATTTGTTTTTGGAATTTAGAATTTCAATTGAAGATGAAGTTTGTATTTGGTTATAATACTTGCAACATATTTGGATATCTTTTTTTCCAAAATCATGACATGATTTATAGCCCACAACTTATAAAATATATCAAAATCACTCCAATTGTTATCATATTCTACTTTACTGCAATACATAGAAGATGCAAAATCAATATCACATTTTCTAATTCAACTAATACACAGAGAAGGAATTTAAGCCAAAAACAACATAAATATGAACAAGTTTTTCTTTAATATTGGGGTACATCAAGAATTCAATAAAACCTGTCTATTTTAAAAGATTAAATAAAAACAAAAGATAGATTAATTGGCTTGGCTTCCCTCTTGTGTTTCTGCAATAATTGTAGGTTAAAATATTTGTTGGGGGTCATTATATAAATTATAAAAGTATAGGGTAAATTTTATAAAATAAAAAACTAGTGAAAAATGCATTTTCAATTGGAAAACTGGTAAGAACCAGTTTTTCAAATTTAAAAATGCATTTTTAAGTGAAATTGAAAAAAAAGGGTTTAATTTGATAAACAAACACTGTTTTCAAATTTTTTTTTGGAGAAAAATAAAAATTTCTTATGTCCAAACGGGCTCTAAAATAGCGTCCTTCAAACTATATTTAAGACAAGCTCGAGGAGGTCAGGACGATGTTAATTTGTTTTCAAAATTTCTCAATGAATAAAAATTATTTTTCCAACTTAACATTTTAAAACAAAATTTAATATTCTAAAAAATCACAAGAAGAAGGTAATAACAAGATACTATACCCAATTCACTCTTTTGCCTAAAGAAAATACACGTTTCAAAAATCCTTTTAACACATACATGAAGAGTGAAGGTTAAACTAAACAATTTAAAATCCATATGCCATTGTTCAAATTGCAATATTACCATTAAACCTTTCTCTTCTATTCCAAAAATGTAGGTGGTGACATAACATCTAGCTACTAAAAACTCTTCGCTTGTATTTCAAGAATTTTCATTTCACCGAGTGTTATGGTAGAATGGTAAGTATTCTTTCACATTTAACCAGAAATTTTTGTGTAAGCCACGATATAGAATTTCCTTTGCAAGCGAGCAAAATAGTATGGTGCTATAAGACTAGCTAGTTTTCAGACTGGTAATTAAAAAATAGCTAGCATTTGTAAAGTCATTGAAAAATAATCACTATTTATGCATAGATAAAACATGGACAAAAATACCCTAGCTGAAACACAGAAAGTTATAGCATAATATGCTGGATTATGGAGTTCCTACGTATAAACTTCCAATATATTATATTGGAACTCCAGCATAGTATAAAATTACAACACATTATGCTGGAATCTCATATGTAAATAATTTTAGCTCCAGCATATTATGCTTGAATTTTTTTAAATTTTAAGTATGTTTTTGTTTAAATTTTATTATTACAAGAAACTTTTGGAATTATGTCTAATTTTTAAGTATCAATTATACATCGGGCTATTTTTAATTTTTTTTCCCTACTATAATGTTAGATTTTTGAATACGAACGTACACGAGACACTAAAATAGGGTTGAAAAAAAAGAAAGAATTTTTATTTGAAAGCCGCGGAAACAACTTTTTGACTAATGTTTGGCAGCTCGCTATCTCACGCGGGAAGGGGACGCTCTTATTTGGAAGAAACTGTAGATATTATCCAAACACTTAAGAATCTTCCTTATTCTCCCAATATTATCAACCCTTTGATAAGAGTCAACGTAGGAAAATCTCAAACAAAATAATATAAAAGAAAAAAAGGGGAATATCGATGAATATTCGAGACAACAGACAAAATAACAAGCAATACTTTAATAATAACATAGTATCAAACTTTGAATGGGTTCTTTTACTCGCTAATTCGTGTGAATTAAAAGTAAAAATAGTAGGACAATATAATTTCTTTTTAGAATAATATTGCGTTTGGAATGTATCTATTTAGTTATTTATGAGCTTAAATCTAGTGCACTGAGGTTTACATTATATATATTAACTTAAAAAAGTATATACATTATCAGTGTATTTAACTTAAAATTCCTTATTTAATGATTTATTTTTTATTTGTTATTATTAAAAGCTGAACGCAAGTTAGGTAGCTCTTATTTATTCACTTAAAAGACTGAGAATATTGTTCTCATAGACATCTAGAAGAATCTCATTTGCAGATATCTCGAAGTATCAAGTTTGTCACGAGTTTTTTTTTCATTATTTCGAGAAAGACGTACACCCAAGTTCTATTTTCCTACATTTGAAGAACAATGTCGATTACAAGAGAATAACTTTTATGTAGGTTAATTTTAATTCTTAATGGAACTTCGTTGAATATTTGGTCAATCCCACTATACAACTGGAAGTTCTTTGTTGAATATTTGGTTAATAGTAATATGAACGCAAAACTAAAGAGCGTTTGACTCATGATTCTATTCCTGAGAACAAGGATGACATTAATTGTTTGTTTATTCAACTGTAAAAATTACGCTTTTCGTTTAGAAAATAATGATTTTTAACATGTTTTTTATTTGAAATTACTTCAAAAGTCATAATTCATAGTGTTTATACTAACAAGCCAACTCTAACATGCTTTTTAGCCACACATAAAGGCTGAGGTCTAGTGCAAAAAATGTCATGACTTTGTCGATTGAACTGTTACACATGATATCAGAGGCACTCTAAATGCAACTTTGAATGAACATACTCGGTAAAAATATTATATTCTTTAGAATAGTGATGTCTCACTCTAAGTAATTTCATATCGGCAAAATATAAGACGGAAAGTTTAATATTTAAGGAAGAAAGATAGATTATCCCGGATTGTATAGACCGTAACGTTTATTATTTTATGTAATCAAGAAATCTTCAAAAAATTATGCTTAATTAGAGATTCTTTCTGAATCCCAATATATAAAATAGAAAAATAGAAAGTAATACATATATATATATATATATATATATAGAAACTTAAACCGAACATTGAACCAGGATTTTGGTGATGACAAATCTAGCTACTTAACCTACCAAGAAAACGATGTTTCAAGCAGAAAAAGCCACGCAATGTCTCATTAAATGAGAAGCAAATAATAACGACGAAAAATATGTAATCTGGAATTACATTGTATGTACATGTATACAGAGTCAAACATTTCCTCGTGATTTGCGACTAATAAAGAAGAGTGACACGAGCAAAGAATATACCTACCTTACCTACATTGTACGGAAAGTCAACAAAATGTCACGTCATGTCCCACGTAAATAAGTTCAAACAATCACACCTATATAAATAAAATTGGCAAGTTTGCCAATTGGCAGGTTTTTAATAGGTATTGCATGGCATTTACGCTCTTTATAAATAAACGTACAAGAAACAGAAAACAGAAGATAAAGCTGCCCGTTTGGGTTAAAATACTTGGAAAGCATTAAATGGTGAAATTCATTTTATTAAATAAATAGTGACGTAGCTTGATGGAAGTGTAAAGTTAACCGTATTAATGTATTTGATGGAAAAAACGAAGTGCTGATAATCAATTTTGTTGTTCAAGTGACTAATATACTCTTAAAGTTATTTACAAAAATTATAAATTAAAATATACTTGTTTACCCTAAAATTTAAATAACAATTACACTTATATTGTGGTTTTAAGTATATGTAATTTCACCCAATACCAATTGATAAATGTGTAAGTAAATGACAAAATTAAACTGTAAATAAATCAAACCAGTGTGCAGATAGAGCTTCAGCCGCGAGTTAAGATACCCTCAAACTGATAAGTGTAAGAACAGTAGAAACCAGATAAAAACAATGAACAATGGCACTAGTAAGAAAGAAAGAGTTGGATTGTTTTTTTCTCAATAGATCATGTCATTACAAATGATTGGAGCCCCTCTTTATATAGTAGACGAATCCTAATTACGGTATATCTCTAATTACAGAAGAAAATCGTATAAACAGCTAATTAACCGCTTCTGATTTGATCCGTTCCGAGATTTATGCCACGATCCTCGACCAATCACGGATAGCTTGCTCTTTCCGTTACTAAGCTATCCCCGATGTTACCCGGGGCCTATCTCCCCTAGCTTCGATTGATACTGACCTCGATCTCGAAAGAGACTTTGATATCGAACTCAATGTTTCAGTTCTTCGATGAAACATCCTAGTCTCGATCAAATAGTGAAATCGGGTAGCCCCAATTTCTACAGTATACAAATAGTCCCCTCATTTTTTGGATTATAATGAGAAGAAACAAACTGAGCCTTCGATTTTTCTTTGACCACGATAAATAATGATGTCATCCCCGTGACGTAAGCAATGAAAGTGACTGAAACGTACCGTCAATACAGTTCCCCAAACCATTAATGAACGTCATTTGGCGGTCGGCCACTAGTGTCGTTGAACCGTCACCGTAAATCCATAAATAGAGCTTCTTTTCATTGAATCAAAATTCACCTTTACCTTCATTTGTTCTTCTAAGCTTTTATCTCTCTCGGGTTCTTCTCTTTCATTACTCCGTAGGTTTTCACCGCTAATTTCGAACCACCAAACCTAACTATCTTCTTCCTTCTTCAACTTATACAATGGAGAAAACATCTAAAACGGTTTCACAAAAGGAAAAAGTTTCTTCTTCTTCACGACCGACCGACAATAAAATGCCGGTGGATTCGCTCCCTGAGGAGTGTGTTCCCGGCCCGTGTGTTCGTAAATCCGACTTCAATCCTTGAGGGTTGTGTTGCGCATGAATAATATAGGTTACGTTATTTTTATTTGCACCAAGCTTTCCCAAAACCTTGCTATATGGATTCAAAAAAACAAAATTCAAAACTTTCAAAAACCCATTACAAAGAATTAATGAGGTTCTCTTGAACAAGTAATATAAATGATTTTTTCTTGGTCATGAGTTTTCACATATTAATAAGCAATTGGACAACCTCGTGAACTGTTTTTGTCGCCATTCTACCACCTGAATTATTTTTTGCATGTGTGCATGGCTCATATATGATACCGCTAGCTCAAATAAAGAAGGAAGGTTGCAGTAGGCTCTGGCAACCAAAGTCAAATAATCAATTTTCTAAGGAATTCTCATAATAAAAACATAATTGGGAATATTCTTGGGAGGTTCCGACCTTGGTACGCAAGACACCGGCACATGGATGATATAAGCTTCACATCGTTGTGAGAAAGTATGAGCAAAGGTTCTCAATTCTTGGACGCTTACGACTCCTTTGAGAGTTAATATTGTTCCAATTGAAGATTGTCTATCCCCATTAAATGTGCATTGAGCATATTGGGTGTTAGGATATGAGACATGTCAGGTAGATTGATAGAGAAGGATGACAGTGACGATCCATGAATAAATTCATAATTTAGTAATAGGGTATGGAGCTCAAAATATGTAACTAGCGCATGTCTTGCGGAGAAAGTAGTAAAAATATCGTTATATCGTGTCGCAATCCCTTGAACACATAATAAATGATAAAATTCGAAGGACTCAAAGGTCTAACAAAAACTGCAAATTCATTAGAGAGAAGATTTCCATTTTAAAAAATTAGGTAACACTTAAATCAACTTGTTTAAGAGGTTTTGCAATTGCATATGAAGGCTAAGAAATTTGGTGTTGGAAGTAGAGGACAAAGAAGCTTCCAAAGCATTCAAATATCTTTGAAACTATTCAAGAGACAACAATAATATGTATGATTTTTTTAAAGAGATTATATGAGGAGACTCACATAAGTTGATCCCATTGGATCCAAACGATGAATGCTAAGTTAGTTTGGATTGAACTTGATCTCTCAATAATAATAATATATTATGGACATAGTTGTAATTTATTAATGAATTCATGAAGATTTTGTCCACATAAAAAGTAATAATTGAGTCTTCCAGAATAAGCAATTTTTGAAGATAAGTTTGATGGAAATAAAGTGATGAGCATGGTTAAGGGGATTTGAGGAGGTAGATGGAGCGGTCTTGGTTGGGAAGAAATGTAAGAAAGAAAGGTTGAGGTAGAAATGAGTTGGGGCCATCTCTAATACCATCTTGACATATAATTTAGGAATAGAAAGGTATTTGCTCTTCATTTCTTTGCAAACAATGATACATCAATAATTATAATACAAGAGGTCATAGTATTCTACAGGAGTACAACAACTAGAGTAGCTACGGAAGAATCCTAATAACACATATAATAAGTTATCATTTTGAGAGATAAAGAAACCGTTGATTGAATTAGTGAAAATCTTAAAAAGAAGGAGAGTTGATAATGAATGCCTATAGAAACTTGTTAAAGAAAGATAAGAAGGTTAATTAAGTAATTTTAATATATAGTTAATTAATTAGTTATAATCACTGTTAGAGTTAGTGAATTACTGTTAAAGTTAGTTAATTAGTTAAACGATAAGTTAATTGTTAATCATATATATATATATATAGTACAGAACACAGTGGATATTATTAAGTTGAATAATAAAAAATTTTGCTTTCTTCTTCTCTGATATCTTCTCTCTTCTTCTTCTTTGACAGTATCACCTTCTTCCACCAGTCACTATTGTTGTGACTTTCATTCTCAAAATACTTCATGGTATCAGAGCCACTAAAGCTTAGTTCTTATAGCTTTGATTCAGATTCAATTTCGATTTCTCTGTTAATTCTGGTTGTTCTTGTTTGTATCGAAATTTAAGAATTGAAATTTTCAAGATTTCAAAATGAATTCTGCAAATGATCAGAATGACACTCAACAAAATCAAACACCTTTAAACTCTCAATCAACACGTATGGATTATAATCATCCTTTGTTTCTTCACCCTTCTGATGTGAGTGGAATACAGATTATTTCATTCCAGCTAACTGGAAATGAAAACTATTCTGTGTGGTTTCGTTCTATGCGAGTAACTCTTTTGGGTAGAAACAAATTAGGGATGGTTGATGGAACATGCAAGAAAGAAGTATTTCCTGGAGTCATTGGGAGAGAGTAAATGCAATTGTACTCTCTTGGATAATGAATTCGGTAAACAGTAGTCTTTTGGGTGGAATAATGTATGCGTCTAATGCTCAGACAATGTGGGATGATTTGTATGAAAAGTTTTACAAAGTGGATGATGCAAGAACTTTCAATATGCACAAAGAGATAGCCACGCTCACCCAAGGGACATCATCTGTTTCTGCATATTACTCAAAACTGAAAGACATGTGGGAAGAGTTTGAGTCTTTAATTCCAGTTCCTGGTTGTGATTACCCAAGATCAAGAGACTTTGTGGTGTATATTCAAAAACTGAAAGTGTATCAATTTATTATGGGGTTGAATGATTCATATGCCCAAGCTAGAAGTCAAATTCTTATGAGAAGTCCACTTCCAACAGTGAATCAAGCCTATTCTATGGTTATAAGTGATGAAAGTCAAAAGGCAGTGGCTTCATGTTCTGGAATTTTAGGTGCAAACCCAACTATAGGGCCTGAAAATTTTGAGGTAGCAATGTATAGAAGAAATGTGGGAAATCAAAGATATAAAAGAAACTATAATGTGCAAGGTGAATTTTGCAAACTCAAAGATCACACCAAAGAAAATTATTACAAAATAGTTAGGTATCCTACTGATTTCAAATCAAAAAGGAAAGGCTCAGGAAACTATAACAATGGAACAAGAGGTCCAGCTGCATATAATGTTCTAACAGAAGTACAACATCAAACTGCTCAGATGAAAAATAGTCAACAGATAAGCAATGGCACTAATGGGTTTCAATCTGGATTGCAAGCAGCATCACAGATAGGAGCTTTCACCAAGGATCAAAATGAACAAATCTTGCAAATTCTACACAAGGTCAATCCTGAAAGTAGCAACACCAGTTCTGCAGCTAATGCAACAGGTATGAATACTGCATTACTAATTTCAAATTTTCCAAAAGAATGGATATTGACACTGGAGCTACAAATCATATGGTATCTGATATTAAAATGTTAAATCAAGAATCAATAGTTAAAAATAGTAATCCTAAAAGAGTATGTCTACCTAATGGAGAGGTATCAAATGTTACGCACACTGGTACCAGCTCAATTTCTAGTAATAGTACACTTAGTAATGTATTTCATTTACCACAATTCAAATTCAATTTGATGTCTGTGTCACAAATGACTAAGGAACTAGCCTGTGCAGCAACCTTCTACCCTCATTTCTTTATTTTTCAGGATCTCTTCAATGGGAGGGTGAAGGAGATTGGTAAAGAGAGAGATTGGCTATACATCCTACTGAGTCAACTGGCTAATAAAGACATGAATTCAGTTTTCTTGCCAAGAATTTACTTAGTAGAGAAGATATAAGTCTATGGAATAAAAGATTTGGACATGTGTCTTTGACTGTTCTTAAGAAAATAATTCAAACGAGTACTGAATCTATAGCAGAAGTAGTGAATAGTTGTAATGTGTGTCCTTGTGCAAAACAAGTTAGATTACCCTTTCCAGCAAGCTGTATAAAAAGTAATACTTGTTTCGAATTGATTCATATGGATGTTTGGGATCCTTATAAGATTCCTACTTTTGATGGAAATAAGTTTTTTCTAACAATAGTAGATGACTATTCTAGAATGACTTGGATATATTTGTTGAAACTCAAATCTGATGTGTGTGTTGTTCTTCAATGTTTTCTGAAATATGTACAAACACAGTTTGACACAACAGTATAAATAATAAGAACAGTTAATGGAACAAAGTTTGTCAATAGTGTTTGTAACAATGTGTTTAACAAGTTAGGAATAATTCATTAGAGAACATGTGCTTATACTCCGCAACAAAATGGAGTAGCTGAAAGAAAACATAGGCATATACTAGAAGTAACCAGATCAATAAGATTGCAAGCTAATATCCCTATCAAATTTTGGGGTCATTGTGTTTTAGTTGTTGTATATATAATTAATAAACTGCTTTCATCAATTTTAGGAGTATCACCATTTGAAAAGTCGTACAGAAGAAAGCCTTCTCTGATTCATTTAAGAGTTATAGGGTGCTTGTGTTATGCAAAAATTCTACAGGAAATAGACAAGATCAAACCAAGAGCTAAATCTGCAATTTTAATGGGATATTCAGAGGTACAAAAAGGTTATATATTATATGATTTAACTTCTTGTTATTTCTTTGTAAGCAGAGAAGTAACTTTCAGGGAAAATGTATTTCCTTTCAAGGATGTCACAACCTCTTCTTCTACTCTATTCCTATCTCATCCCTATCTAGACAACGTAAGAACTGAAGAATATCAGGCTGCTGATACTGGTTCCCCACAAAACTCACACAACCAAGATGGTAATAATCAAGACTATGGTTCTGATTATACAAGAGATGAAATTCAGGATCAGAATGCACAATCAAGAGCAGACAACTTGGAATTTCATACTAATGAAAACATGGAACAAAAACAAACAGACCAAACAACACTTCTTCCTTCTGCAGTATCAGGAGAAAATCAGCAAGATATACAAAACAATAGAAGATCTGGAAGAGAAAAACATCCACCAATATGGATGAAAGATTTTGTGTCCCTGAATGTACATCATGATGTTAATTATCCAATATCAGATTACTTGTCCTATGAAAATATCTCAACAAAGTACAAGGCTTACATATCAACAATGTCCACTACAGCTGAACCTGGTACATATGCAGAAGCAATAAAGGATCCTTGGTGGGTTGATGCAATGAAGTCAGAGATTGAGGCACTTGAAAATAATAGCACTTGGGAAATTGTTACATTGCCAGAAGGAAAAACACCTATAGGTTGCAAGTGGATATACAAAGTCAAATATCACTACAAGAAATTGGATTTTTAGCGGCAATATATAGCGGCGACCAAAAATGTTGCTACAGAAGTTACACCTTTAGCAGCGACTTTATAAATCGCTTCTAAAGGTGATTATTTAGCAGCGACTTTTCTGAGGTCGCCTCTAATGTGGCTCAAAATTTTGGTACCCGCTAAAACTAAAATTTTGGCTCCATATTATTTATAACGACTTTAAAAAGTCGCCCCTTAATCCCTATTGTAGCGACTGGGTCGCTACTGATCCTCTTATATTTTAATTGAAAATACAAAGTATAGGTTTAAAGAAAAGTCTGAAGACCGATTTTTTATTGGGCGATGTGTACAAATAGCCGCTAATAGAAGCTGTCTTTATTTTAAAGCCAGCGTTTTAAATGTATTTATTCTTTAGCCATTAGTTTAATGAATTTTTACCGAACTGGACGAAAGTACCCTTATTCTATAACTTCTCAAGGAGGAGGTTGAACGTGATAGAAGGTCCTTGCGCAAGTTTGACAATACCCTTGCGCATGTTTGAAGGTCCTTAACTTCAAGTTTCAAGTTCAAAAGTTAAGGACAATCAGTCCTTAANTAGTTTTCAGTCCTTAACTTTGAGATCCAAGTCCAAAAGTAAAAAACACTTCGTCCTTAACTTTTGAACTAAACTTCAGGACTACAGGTCCTTAACTTTTGAACTTAACTTCAAGACATCAGGACTACATTTCCTTAACACAATTATCTTTGTCCTGAAGTTTTGTCTTTGTACCTGGGGAACTTCAACCCCGTATGCTGAAGTTGTTGTCTTTATAACTTGGGAGAGTTGAAGTTCGTAAATGGGGAACATCAGCTCTAGAGCTGAAGTTTTTGTCTTTGTAACTAGGGAACTTCAGAATATGGGGATGAAGTTCCCCAGTTATAAAGACAAAAACTTCAGCATACGGGGCTGAAGTTCCCCCAAATACAGTGGGGAACTTCAGCTCTAGAGCTGAAGATTTGTCTTTGTAACTGGCGAACTTCAGCCCGTATGCTGAAGTTGTTGTCTTTATAACTTGGGAGAGCTGAAGTTCGTAAATGGGGAACTTCAGCTCTAGAGCTGAAGTTCCCCAGTTATAAAGACAAAAATTTCAGCATACGGGGCTGAAGTTCCCCAAGTTACACTGGGGAACTTCAGCTCTAGAGCTAAAGTTTTGTCTTTGTAACTGGGAACTTCAGCATACTTCAACATAGGATGCCCCGCGCAATTTTTACAGGAAAGGGTAACACTGTCTATTCATATTAATTTTAATAGACTAGTGGCTACTTTTGCTCAGCATTAAAAATGTTGGATAAAAAATAAATACCACCTTAAATTGTGGCTACCCCACGCCATTTCTTCTTTTTTATTTTCAGTCGTTTTTCTCTCTCTCTATCTCAAAACTCTCCTCCCTCTCTCTAAAATCCTCATGGTAACAACCTAGTTTTCCCCTCAAATTAGGGATTATCTGCTCCAAATCTATCATATAGTTGCTGAGTTTTCCCTAATCTCAACGACTTTTCTGAGTTTTGTGCATTTGTTTAACTGGAAACCCATATTAATTTTTATATAAATTTATGTTTGGGGTTTTTTTATTAGGATTATTTATTCTGTAAGGTAAAATCTTCAACATGCGGTTAGGTATTATCATTATTTCAGTGATTTTACATTTGTATTCTCAGATTTTATTTCGCTTCTTGTTTTTTATTCAAATTTCTTCATTTTGATTCCAGCTTCTTTGTTGCATGTGATGTATCTGCATGTCTGATCTTTTTCAGTTTTTGCTTTGTTTGGTGAAACATTTGAGCTTGGTAATGGGAATGGATAAAAGTTGGTTGAATATTAGGAATCGAGGTGACCAAAGGTACAGAGATGGAGTAGATGGCCTTCTTAGTTGGGCATTCCGTCAACCAAGGGGAAGCACTATGATTCGATGTCCTTGTAAAGGGTGTATGAATACTGCATTCAAGCTAAGGCCCGAGGTAAGAGGAGACTTATTGAAAAAGGGTTTCTGGGATTCTTACAAAGTGTGGGACTTGCATGGAGAAGTGTTAGTTAGAGTTGAAAATTCTAACGTAACACTCAATAATGAAGTAGAAGATGATAACATTGAAGAGGATAATATTACAGAAATGATTCACGACGCTCGCCATGTATTTCAAGGTGTGTTAACATATTAGAGAAAAAGATCTATGGATTAAAAAGTCATGATCACCATGTATTATTGCAAGAGCTTCTCCCAGTTGCAATACGTGGTTTATTGCCTAAAGAAGTGTGTGAACTAATTATAGAGCTTGGAAAATTTTTCAAGAATCTATGTTCTAAGACCTTGAAAATCGAAGGTCTTGACATCTTGGAGGTTGAATGTGCATGCACATTATGCAAACTTGAAATTATTTTCCCGCCGACATTCTTTGATGTCATGGTTCATTTGCAAATTCACTTGGCAAGAGAGGCAAAGCTTGGTGGACCATCTCATTTCGATGGATGTACCATTTTGAGAGGTAATTTATTATATAATTTTAATGCCATAATTTGAATGACACATTATATTGATGAGTTATTTCAATATAGGTATTTGCGAACACAAAAGTCATATGTTCGCAATAATGCTCATCCAGAAGGTTCAATTGCCGAAGGTTATTTGGCAGAGAAAAGTCTCACATTTTGCTCCAGATACTTAAAGATATGTCAACCAAGTTCAACAAACCGACCAGGAATGACGTTGGACCTATGTCAAATGGGGAGATGTCTATCTTAAAAAAAAGTGGGCAAAAAAAAGGTGGTTCAGAAGGCATCATGCTCTCTCATGATGAGTTCAAACAAGCATGTATGTATGTGCTTCAAAATTGTGAAGAGGTTCTACCATTCATGGAGTAAGTATCATATTAATTTCAAGATAGGCTCACATTGAAATGTTTCAACAATATTATCTTAACTGACTCCATTTCAAAATATAGGGAATACCAAGGAGAGATTGAAAGACAAGGTTCAATGAGTGATGGGATGCATAGCAGTGGGTTTCTTGATTGGTTTCGTGCACGTGTAGGTGTCTAGTTAAGTGACATTTTTATATTAGTATAATATTACAATGGCGTTATTAGTTACAACGATGTTGTTTGGCTTGTAGGTCTTTGTACTAGCTGCACAAAGGCGCGCAAACGAGGAGCTCATAAGCTTAGCCGTTGGTCCTGCACCAATGGTGCATCGATATTCCAGATTTGGGGTGAATGGATTTAGATTCCATACAATAGATCTTGAGATGAGAAGAAAAACACAAAATAGTGGAGTCCTTGTGAGAGGATATGATTCAGACTCTAATAAGGAGTATTACGGTGTATTAGAGGACATTTATGAGTTTTCCTATATAGGAAACAAGAAAATTTACTTATTTAAGTGTCATTGGTGGGACGTGGCTCGCTTGGGAAGGGGATATAAGATTGATAAATATGGCTTCACAAGTGTGAATACTCATTGTGCCTTGAACACAAATGAGCCCTTTGTCTTGGCATCTCAGTCTGAACAAGTTTTTTACTTGGACGACATGGTTGATAAAGATTGGCTTGTAGAAAGACAAATCCTCGCGACCTTTTCAATATGCCCGAAAATGATGATTGTGTAGAAGTTGATGAGGAAGCATTGCTGAATGAAGAAGCTTATCAACAAGAGGAAGTTAAATTGAACATTTTGCGTACCAATGACCATGAAGATGATATCATTTTGTCTTTACATAGGAATGATGGTGAACCACAAAGTATTAACATCAATCATGCAAGCAAACAAGTAGAAACAAGTGTGCATGATGAGGAAGAGAATTTTATTAATGACAATCATATAGATATATCCGGGGGTGAAGAAAGCGAAGAAGATTGGCTTGACGATAATGATGAATAAGATACTGATGATGCTCTTGAGGACCTAGAAGCAAGATAATATATATGTCTACTTTTTGTTTTGAAAAGTTCTTTGTAACTTTTAATTTCATAACTAGATTATATATTAAGCTTTTGTGAAATGTTATTGTTAGTTGCCAAGTTGTAATCAACCCTAGTAACTGATGATGCTCTTGAAGACTTAGAAGCAAGATAAGTACTGATTGTTGTTGCCTCTTTCATTTGCTTCTGTGATCCCAGTTTCACTGCTTGTTGCCTCTTTCATTATGTACTGATTGATGTTGCCATGTATGAACCTTTGAACTGCTTGTTGACTCTTTCATTATATACTGATGTCATGTATGAATCTTTGAACTGAGTTTAAATAGATAACATTATCCCATTGTGGTATCCTTATTCATCTTAATGACACACTTATCAACCGTGCATTTCAGAGATCTGTGTAGGCAACAGTGCACTTCTATATTCTTACTGATATTTTTCTACATCATGCAAGAGGGTATGACAGGACGAGGTAAAGGTCGAAGTGGAACTGGTCGTGGACATGGCCGTTTTCAAGGAAGTGGTAATGCTGGAGCGATGTCTCAGCCACAAGTACAACCAATAGGGAATACTAGTTGTGGACGTGGCCGTTTTCAAGGAAGTGGTAATGCTGGAGCGATGTCTCAGCCACAAGTACAACCAATACAGAATACTGTAACATCTATGTCGCAACCACAAGTACAACCAATAGGGAATGTTGCTGCATCTCCTGAGACAGGACAATCAAATAATCCTAGTCAAGAACCTCTAGAGATAGGACAAATATCAAGTAACCCTTGGCAGAGACCTTCTATAGAGACAATATCGTCAAGGAATCTGGACAGAAGTGTGCTTCCCTCTCCTGAAGTTGAAAATGAAAATAGTGCAGGTTAGTTTTGATTTTCATTCATTCATTCATTCTTCTTCTTCTTCTTCTTCTTCTTCTTCTTCTTCTTCTTCTTCTTCTTCTTCTTCTTCTTTTTCTTTTTCTTTCTAAACGTCCAAAACGCGCCGAAATGCTGGCGAATTTGGTTTTACCTTCAGTTATTTATCAGAAAATTTCTGCCTAATTTTTTCGTTTTCTGCCGAAATTACTGATCACATATACTATTTTTTCTTTGTATAGTTTATTCCAGAAGTAAAAAGAGAGGAAGAGGAAAATATAAATCCAAAACAGTAGATATAAAAACTAAGTATGGTGGAAAAATTACAATTATAATTCCAGATGATATTGATAGTGCAGTAGGTCCTGGGGCTAGAGATATTTTTGATTATTGTGGTTTAATCATGAGGAGCACTATCTCGTTCCGTGATGGGAATTGGCAAAAGATTGTTTCAAAACATGGAGAAGCAATATGGTTGAAGGTCAAGGTAAAATTATTTTTAACATCGTATCAACTTCATGTTGCTTCATTTATATTTGTGGTTAGAATATCAATTATAATGGTACATGTATGTTTAGGATAAATTTGAAGTTCTTGGCGGCGTGCAAGAGCATAGGTTTCAAGACTTTTCTATCGATACTATGCGACAACTTTTTAGAGCTTGGAAAGGTCGACTGAGCATTCTCTACTCTCGCCATGTTGATGAAGGAAACATATTGTCTCGTCGACCTGAAGATGTTGAGCTAGAGGATTGGAAATACTTAGTAGAGTATTTTGGAAGTCCGGAATTTAAGGTAACTTAATAACAATGTTTGATTCATTGCCCTTTGAATAATGGCTTCTTAATCATTGACTTAATGCAGGCTGTAAGCGAGAGAAATAAAAAGAATAGGGAAAAGTAGATAACTAGGCATGCTTATGGTACGAGGTCTTTTGCAGAAGTAGAGGAATCGACGGTGAGATATATTTATTTATATGTTATTAATTAAAAATCTTTGTTATTTATATAATCATTTATTTGATTCTGTATTATTTCCTTATCGAACTATATTTTAGAAAAATCCTGTTACCGGAGAGAAGGAACCGGTAGATAGAGTTTAGGAGATCCAACATACACGTAAAAATGATAGAGGAGAAACAGTGTGGGTGGATCCACAATCCCAACAGTTTCATGTAACATTCTTAAATCAATACCTTACTATCTTTTATTCCTTTTTATTAGCTTTGGTTTAAATAGCTATGTGTACTTGCAGTCCCAGCTCCGGGAACTTGTGTCTCAGCAACAATCTGAAGAGATCGAGCAGCCCATGACTAGAGATGAGATTTTATCCTCTGTTCTTGGTGAAAGGACAGGTTATGTTCGTGGTAAAGGGTATGGAAAGAAGCCTCCAAAAATTAGTCACAACAAAGCGGCAAACATAGAGGCTAGTGTGTCTTCTGCAATAGAAATCGTGCGTCAAGAGATGCAAGCTGATATGGATCGAATGCTACAAGAAGAACGTGAACAAATGGTTGCGGAGTTGAAAAGGAACATGGAGCAAGAGTTGCAAAGACAATTGGATGAGAAGCTTCAACATGTGAATGTGGAAATAGAGAAGAGGGTCAGTTTAGAAGTAGCCAAGACAGTCCAAGAACAACTGGTTGCTCTCATGACCAGAATGCAACAGGTAATGAGCTTGAAAAACAATATGTTCAATATGTTTCATGTTGTGACTATTACTGTTCAATATGTTCAATATGTTTTTATACTATTATTGATCCATGCCATGCTCAATATGTTCTTTCATGTCGTGATTCTTGAAAAACAACCTTATGTAATGAGCTTCAGTGTCCTCTGTTAGTGTATATTAGAGTACAAATAACACTAGACTAGTGGATTATTACTATTCTAGATTGCTTGACTCTCCTACTTGTGGCATTATTTTGTTATTGTAAGTGGATTCCGCAGCTTCGTATTATGTTTTACCTGTCTCCTTTAATAGCTTTAGTTAAATCAGTTTGTTGCTGATATCCTGATTGTTCTGCACTCTTAGCAATCCATGTAGCTATACTATTGTTATCCTTTAAGACCTTACTGGGATTCCTGATTAATTGAACGATATCTTATGACGATGATGTTGTGTGCAATATTTATGCTAGCCAAAATGTTGGAATAAAATCAGGCTTCTGAACTTCTTTAAATACTGTTAACATTTCTTACATTGTAATATTTTGATACCCATGAAGTTCTGCAGATTTTGTTTAGTTCCTACCTTCATATTTAATCTATTTGACTCTAATTTGCTGCGCTCCAGAAGGTAGTGGTGACAGAATGATCTTGTGTGTCCTTTGTGATGATTTGAGAAGTAAAGAAATCATGTAACAAACCTTGTTAATATTGACCCCTATAGTGAGTTTAATATTCACCCTCTCATGACTATTTGAGCCTTTTTTATGAGACACCTGCTACTACATTAATGACCTTTGTACCTGAGTTTACCTCTACTGTGTTTACATTAATGACCTTTGTACCTGATTTGTAGATTTCTGTCATGTTAGCTTAAATACAGGTCATGTATTGAGTTTTGTTGGTATATTGTGCTAGTGAACCTATCTATGTGCCTAGGTTTAAAATAGATTTCAAATAGTGAACACTATTTAAAACTATCCATTTGCCATCAGGTTCTTGTGTGTACTGATTTGGGTTGAGTGAAAGTTGTTATATGATACAAAGTGTGATCTTACTCCTAGGTTCTTATGATGGCTAGGAGTAGTGGACTGGTGTCTCCAGTGGAGATTGAATGAGAAGCTGTGAGTGTGTGTGTGATGGGGTGTGAGATCAGTGATGTTTATGAGGGTATGTGTTGGTGAAAGAAACATGGTGTTGGATATAGTGTTGGTTGACCTGTTAGGGGATTGGCTAAACAGTGTTGTGTTTTTCCTTCTGATCATTGTGGGCAGGCAGGAAGAGGTTCTCTGTTTGGTGGTATGTGAATATTGGTGGTTTTTTATTGCCCGAAGGAAGGAGTGTCTCTTTAGTCTAGCAGGACCTGACCTCTGATATGTGGAGGGAGTTCAGAAAGGGTGTTGAAGTGGGAAGCATGTCACCTTGTCATGAATACATTACACAATACACATGCTTGTTCTTGTAGAAGCATGCTTGTATTCACTGATCATTCTTACTCGTGCTTGTTTGCGTGAAATTGAATTCTCTATCCCACTTCATTTTTTAACTCAAATTGTTGAAACTGTACTGTAGCCTTATTGTGTTGAAATTATATTTTCTATCGTTGGTTTTTGTTGTTTTGTAATTAGTACTGGTTGCTATTTTGTAATTAGTGTGGTTGCTATTTTTTTGGGTTGTAAAGTGATCTTGTGTCTTTTTTTGTTGTATAATAACAGGGAGGAGGTTCTTGAACATGGAGACAACCAAGGAGGGCTTCAAGGCACTTAGTACTTTCCTCTTTTGGGATGTATATATGTAATACAATTACAATGAAGTATTATGCACTACATATGTAATTCACATTTTAGTAATGGAGTATTTAATATCCGACTTAGGAAATTCTTTTGGTTTTTGTAAAATACTATTGGATGCATTTCTATATATAATTTTGGTCATTACAATTGCTGAATTGATTAGGTTTCAATTGTGATAAAATCTTATTATGTAATATTGAAGTTGCCACTAATTGTTTAATAATTTTTGTGGCAATTATTATTACCACTAAATATCATTCTCTAGCAGCGAACTCATAGTCGCCGCTGATGATTTAGTATTTTTGTGGCGACACAAATTGTTACTAAAAGTAACTCTACAATGGTGATATGAAAGTTGCTGTAATAGCTATTTGTTTTTGTGGCAACATTAGTTGCTACTAAAAGAACCTATATTGTAACTATTAAAAAGCAGCCACTGATAGTTATTTCTTTTTGCGGCGACAATTGTCGCTACTAAAAGTCACTCATCAGTGGCGACTTAAGCATGAATCTGTTTCGTGGCACTATTTTTTGTGGCAATTGGGCATACATTTTGTAGCGACAAATGTCGCCACCAAAAGTAGACATTTAGTGGCGACCTTATGTAGTCGTTAAAAATAATGTTTAGTAATGGACTTACATGCAGCGACCCCAATGTCGCTGCTATACACCTTTAGGGGCGACATATTGATAATTTGTAGCGATTTTTGTCGCCGCTAAAAGACAGATTTCTTGTAGTGTATAAAGCCACTGGTGAAATAGAAAGGTTCAAAGCCAGTCTGGTAGCTAAAGGCTATAGCCAAAAGGAAGGTATAGACTATTAAGAAATATTTTCTCCAGTTGTTAAAATGGTTACTGTTAGAACTGTGCTAGCACTAGCAGCATCTAGGAAATGGCATGTACATCAAATAGATGTCTACAATGCATTCCTACAAGGTGATTTATATGATGAAATCTATATGGATTTTCCACAAGGATTTAAGATTCACGGGGAGTATAGTGTATGTAGACTCAAAAAATCCTTGTATGGGCTTAAACAAGCACCTAGACAGTGGAACTCAAAGTTAACTGAAGCTTTGATAAAATTTCAGTTCAGACAGAGTCCCTACGATCACTCCTTATTTGTAAAGAAAACAAAAAATGGAACTGTTATGGTGTTGGTATATGTGGATGATATGTTGTTAACAGGAGATAATTTAAAGCTCATACAAGATACAAAAGAAGCTCTTCAACATACTTTTAAAATGAAGGATTTAGGAGAGTTGAAGTATTTTCTTGGGATACAATTTGCAAGATCAGAACAAGGTATCTTGATGCATCAGAGAAAGTGTGCTTTGGAATTAATATCTGAACTTGGATTGTCAGCAGCTAAACCTGTTAGTACACATATGGATACAAATATAAATCTCACTAAAAGAGAATATGATGAACAATTTTGCCAAGACAAACTAGCAGAAGACATTGTATTGCCTGATCAAGGTAGTTATCAACGACTCATAGGCAAGTTGTTATATCTGACTGTGACTAGGCCTGATATATCTTGCAGAGTACAAACTCTGAGTCAGTATCTACAATAACCAAAAAGATCTCATATGGAAGCAACAATAAGAATTATGAGATATGTCAAAAATCAACCAGGTCAAGGTATTCTGTTATCCAGTAACAACAATGAAAAAGTAACAGCCTACTGTGATGCTGACTGGGCAGCTTGCTCACATTCAAGGAAGTCAGTCACAGGTTATTCAATCACGCTGGGCGAGTCTCTAGTATCTTGGAAATCAAAGAAACAAACTACAATCTCAAGAAGCTCGGCTGAAGCAGAATATAGAAGCCTAGCTTCTACTATTGCTGAACTAACATGGCTACTTGGGTTATTAAAAGAAGTTGATGTGAAAATCACACAACCAGTTACCATATTTTGTGACTGCAAAGCTGCAATTCAAATAGTAGCAAATCCAGTCTATCATGAGAGGACCAAACACATAGAAATAGATTGTCATTTTATAAGGGCGAAGATACAACAAGGCATGGTCAAGACTGAGTATATTCCTACAAAAGATCAACCTACAGATATATTCACAAAAGGGCTAAATAAAGTTCAGCATCAATATTTAGTTTCCAAGCTAGGGACATTTAATGTTTTTATGCCCTCTAGCTTGAGGGGGAGTGTTAAAGAAAGATAAGAAGGTCAATTAAGTAATTTTAGTATATAGTTAGTTAATTAGTTATAATCACTGTTAGAGTTAGTGAATTTACTGTTAGAGTTAGTTAATTAGTTAAATAATAAGTTAATTGTTAATCTCACATATATATATATATATATATACATATATATATATATATATATATAGAGTACAGAACACAATGGATATTATTAAGTTGAATAATAAAAAATTCTGCTGTCTTCTTCTCTGATATCTTCTCTCTTCTTCTTCTTCAACGGTATCACCTTCTTCCACCAGTCGCCATTGTTGTGACCTTCATTCTCAAAATACTTCAAAACTAAATAAGATTATAGACGTATAGGTCTAATGGCTTCCGTCGTGTTATCAAAATCGAATCAACTTTTTATGGTGATAAATCTTTAGTAATAGGGGTATATTTGAGGTGAAAGATAACGATGAGAGCTCTTATAAACCGATTTTTAAACAAAGGGAATATATAAGATAAATTACAAATGTTGTGGGTACATTTATATCTTTTCTCTATATATTCTTAGCATAAGATATGATTTGTTGGTAATTTATGATTTCCGACTTGTGTTAAGTAATAATACGTAGGCTTTAATTTTGAATTATTGGGTAAATGAAATCTATAAATTTTGAGTTATCATAGTGAAAAAGAGTAAAATATACCCTTGTACTATTAAATAATACATAGCCATCAACATGTTGATTTCATTCTCCAGTTGTTTTACCTTTTCCTCCTTGACCATTTTCTGAGTTCTTTAGCCAGACATTTAAGCTTTTGGTGAAGAGTCCACATAGGATTTCATTCGATTTCCATGTCCCAAATAGTTTTGACAAGAGGAATGAAGTCTTCTTGTTCAGTTCAAAAATTGAGAAATCTGAAATATTTGATCATTTGATGATTATCCTTAGAGCATGACACAAGAAGCAGATTATGATCAGACTATGTTTTAGATAAATGATCGACTCTAGTTGTTTGAAACTTCACCACCCTTCATCATTGTGCATAATTTTGTCCAATCTCATTCTGATTCTATCATGCCTATCTCTACCATTGCACCATGTCAAGATATTACCAGTAAAGCATGGATCAGGCATTCCACAATCTTCCATTCAGGTGCTAAAATCAATACCTTTGCTTAATCTAAAGGGAACACCACCTTTATTCTCCTTTGAGGCCATGTTAGAATAAAAAGACTCTCCAATCGCCCAAGGACCATCAATAATGGAGTATTGATCCCTCAGCTTGTTCTATAGGTACACTCTTTTAGCTGCCTTTGATCTAGCATAGACTGCAGTTATCTAAAATGGATTTGAACTTGCCAGCAAACTACATTTAAGGGTGATTTATTGTCTTCTTTTGGAGATGACTGAACAATTCATAGTAGAGTTCCAAACACACCAGACCTTACTATGGGTGTTAGCAACAACATGGTCATACCCCAAACCTTTTCTAAATCTATCAATTTCGTTACTTTTCAAGAAAGGCTCCTGAAGTGCCACAAAATCTATCTTGTGAAGCTTGACTAATTGAACTAGTCTTTGATATGCTCCTTGGACTTCATCCCTCTTATATTCCATATAACTTATCTTAATCATAAGAAATTTTTTAGGTTTGAGCTAACTTCTTTTTCTTGTGTTGCGTTACTGCTTCCCTATTTTTCTTTGTTCTTTTTGTTGTATTTTTTACCTCTCGGAGAAGGCCTTGATGCTGAATCACCTTCTCAAGCGACTCCGGAGTCAATCCACCACTCCTTCGGATTTCCAACTAAGTTGCATTCCGAAAGAATTGTACAAAGATCATCAATGTCATCATTCTTCTCCACTATGTTGGCATGTCCCTTCTTCTTATCCTTTTTCGGGAGATGACAATCAGGGGCTTTGTGACCAACTCTTCCACAGTTGTGGTAGTTGCCCTTGAATTTATTTTTGTTCTGCTCCTTAGTCTATCCAGAATCTCTTCCTCTTCTTACTTTTTGGAGCAGTCTCCTCAACGATATTAGCTCCCATAATCGTTGAATTTCCATGAGACTTCTTCTCGGCTTTTTTGTTGTCTTCCTCAGTCTTGAGACGAATCACAAGATCTTCCAACTTCATTTCTTTGCGCTTGTGCTTAAGATAGTTCTTGAAATCTCTCCATGAAGAAGGAAAGTTGTCAATCATTGCAGCCACTTGAAATGCTTCATTCACGACCATACCTTCAGCAATAAGGTCGTGAAAAATAAGTAGAAGCTCCTGAACTTGGGTTCCTACAGTTTTGCTGTCTATCATCTTATAGTCTAGAAACTTGGCAACCAAAAATTTCTTCGAGCATGCATCTTCTGTCTTGTACTTCTTCTCAAGTGCGTCCCATAATTCTTTTGAAGTATTCATCACACTGTACACATTGTACAAGTCATCCTCTAAAGCACTTAGGATATAACCTTTGGAAAGAAAATCTACCTGCTTTCATGCTTCAACAATCATGAACTTCTCGTTGTACGGCATGTCCGCAGCAGGCACTGGAGGTTCTTCACTAGTGAATTTCTGCATACCAAGTGTGGTAAGCCAGAAGAACACCCTTTGCTGCCATCCTTTGAAGTTGGCTCAAGAAAATTTCCCCGATTTTTCTGCCGGTGGAACAACAGTCTGGCTTGACGAGGCTATCGTCGTTGCCACAACAGTCGCAGAAGAATTTCCGTTATCAATTACCATTTCTCACTGTCAACAACAGAAGAGTTCAATCAGTGGCAAAACCAGAATAGTAAACAATACTGTAATCAACAATAAATAGTATGTATAATAAATAAAAATCGAAGTTTTTATATACTGTATCACAGAAAATGATGAAGTTTTTATGTTCTTCAAATCGTTTTCTGAATTTCAAAACTCTGATGAAATTTTTATATCTTCAAAATCGGAATAATAAAATTCAGAAGGAGTAGAAAACACACAGGTTTTAATCTTTACAAACAGAATACAGAAAATAAAATATAATAATTTCCTTAAGATTGTTAGTAATCTGTATTGCTGTAATATAAAACAATAAATTTTCTATAAATATAGAAACAATGAGAAACCTTACTAGCGCGGCCGCACTAGTGGAATTTACCAGGGACAGTGAGAAACCCGACTAGCGCGTGCTGAGCGCGGGCGCGCTAGTCCAAGTGTCCTTAGCTTTTCTTATGGAAAAATATTATAAGAATAAACCGAGCCCACTGAATACATAGTGTGTCCTTAAGAAAATTATTCCCCTCAAGTACTCGAGATTTTGGAATCTATCCTCCCAGGATAGCACGATTTAACTCACCAGCATATCGGTACCAAAAACTCCGGTGATCAGCGAACCACTTGACGGTTGTAAAACACACTGGAATATTTTTGTGCAGAAGAAGAAGAAGATCAGAAAATTTAGTAAGTAAAGATTCTGGGATTAAAGACATATTTATAGCCAATTTGGTACTATTTCTGAAAAGGTTTTGCAACCTTTCAAAATAGCCATAGTTGTTGGAACAGGTGTGAAGATTGCGGGAAAAATAAAAACGGATTTAAAATAATGCGGGAAAGAAAAATGGACCGGATCTTTGTCTAAAAAGATTAATCAATCAATCGATCTTTGACCAAATCCAAATCCGAATCCGAATCTGAATCCGAAGCCGAAGCCGAGCCAACGAGCGACGATGATGACGGCGCGAGGCTTTCCTTCTTCTCAACTCTTTAAGATCTAGAAGAAGAGTTTTTCTATATATACACATAGATTTTCTTTCCTTCTTCCAGTGAGGGACAAAGTGCACTAATTCAAAATTTCACTTCCCTCCATTTCTTTTCCCACCATTTTTCATTCACTCTCTTTAAGCTACACCAAGCTTAAAATTAAGCTACACTAAGCTTAAAGACCAACAAATCCCCCATATGAATGAGGAATGGATATAAAATAAAGGAATGCACGAACGTGTGTGTGTTTTACATGCAAGAATTAATTGTATCTGGATAAGTAGGTTTCCCTTTGAACTTTCCATAGTGAACTTATATCGGATATACTCAGTCAACCGGTAGATTTGATATCTTTGAACCGTCGAGATTTTTTGTATACCTAGACAAAATAAGTCACACAATCAATCCTTAACCATCTACGGTTCTCACGGTTGTGTTCGTTTTAGCCATGAACNAGACAACATAAGTCACACAATCAATCCTTAACCATCTATGGTTCTCACGGTTGTGTTCGTTTCAGCCATGAACACCGCCTGGTTTCATGAGTGCTTAGAGAATGGGCCTTTACTTTCATTCCCCTTGAAGCGGCTTACACTTCACACTCACATAGGTGATTTATAAAAGTTTAATCCTAAAGACACACTATCTGGTCATATCCTTCCAGACTTAGCAAATTATTAAAAAGCTTTAAGCTTTATTGACTCATCAAAAAGCCTTAATGCTTTACCTTGATTTCTGAACATTGTCTTCATCACGAGAATGGGTTGAGTTATTTGACAATGTTGAACCGTCATTCATGACTTTGTTTGATCTCTTTGAACTTAGCTCTTGAGATCTCCAGTCTGCTAGGCAGAGTTACCACCATGATGACTTCTCCTAGGCCTTATCCCCATTCCCTTTGATGATCTTTTAACTGTCTCTCTAGATAGGACTTTTGTAAGTGGATCTGACACATTATCTCTTGACTTTACGTAGTCAATTGTGATAACACCCCTAGAGAGTAGTTGTCTAACGGTATTATATCTCCGTCGTATATGGCGAGATTTTTCGTTATACATAACGCTCCCTGCCCTCCCTATTGTCTCTTGACTATCACAATGTATACAAATAGGTGCAAAAGGTTTGGGCCAAAATGGAATATCTTCCAAGAAATTCCGAAGCCATTCAGCTTCTTCACCGGCTTTATCTAAAGCTATGAATTCATATTGCATTGTAGAACGGGCGATGCACGTTTGTTTGGATGATTTCCAAGATACTGCTCCACCTCAAATTGTGAAAACATATCCACTCGTGGATTTAACTTCAGATGATCCGGTGATCCAATGTGCATCACTATATCCCCCGATCACAGAGGGATATTTGTTATAATGCAAAGCATAGTTTTGGATATGTTTCAGATACCCAAAACTCGTTTCATTGCCATCCAATGTATTTGATTGGGATTACTTGTAAATCGACTCAGTTTGCTAATAGCACATGCTATATCTGGTCGCGTAAAATTCATTATATACATCAAACTTCCCAATACTCTTGCATAGTCCAGTTGTGAGTCACTTTCACCTTCATTCTTTTGAAGTGCATAACTCACGTCAATTGGAGTCTTGGCAATTTTGAAATCCAAATACTTGAACTTGTCAAGTACCTTTTCAATGTAGTGAGACTGTGATAATGCTAGACCTTGTGGAGTCTTGTGAATTCTGATTCCTAAGATAACATCAGCAACTCCTAAGTCTTTCTTGTCGAATTTGCTAGACAACATGCGCTTTGTAGAATTTATATCTGACATGCTTTTGCTCATTATCAACATGTCACCAACATATAAACAAACAATGACTTCATGACCTGGAGTGTTTTTAATATAAACACATTTGTCGCACTCGTTGATTTTAAACCCACTTGCCAACATTGTTTGATCAAATTTGGCATGCCATTGTTTGGGTGCTTGTTTAAGTCCATAAAGAGACTTAACAAATTTGCACACTTTCTTTTCTTTACCAGGAACTACAAAACCCTCAGGTTGTTCCATGTAAATCTCTTCCTCCAATTCTCCATTTAAGAAAGCTGTTTTAACATCCATTTGATGGATTTCAAGACCATACACACCCGCTAATGCCACTAACATCCTAATAGATGTTATCCTCGTTACTGGTGAGTAAGTGTCAAAGTAATCAAGGCCTTCCTTTTGTCTATAATCTTTGACAACAAGTCTTGCCTTATATTTGTCAATAGTGCCATCAGCTTTCATTTTTCGTTTAAAGATCCATTTCGAACCTAAAGGCTTATTTCCAGGAGGAAGATCAACTAATTCCCATGTATGGTTATCCAAAATTGATTGAATCTCACTATTGACCGCCTCTTTCCAAAACGCCGAATCAGAAGACGACATAACTGCTTTAAAAGTTCATTTTCAAGCAAGAATGTCACAAAATCTGGTCCAAAGGAAGTAGATGTTCTTTGATGTTTGCTATGCCTTGGATCTTCTACACTTGGAATATTTTGGTCGGGAGGATCCAGAATTCTTCATTGATCCACAAGATCTGGATTCCATACTGAGGGTGCACCTCGAACCCTTTGGTTCTTCCTGAGGTAGTTTAGGTCTTTCACTTAATGAATCACATTCAGTTTTATACGGATAAATGCTTTCAAAAAATTCAGCATTATCTGATTCCATTACCGTATTAACATAAATCTCGGCATTATTGGATTTATGGACCAAAAATCGACATGCTTTACTGTTTGTAGCATATCCAATGAAAACACAATCTACTATTTTTGGCCCGATTTTAACCCTTTTAGGTAAAAAAACTTGTACCTTTTCTAGACACCCCCATACTTTGAAATATTTCAAGTTAGGTTTTCTTCCTTTCCATTTTCCATATGGAATAGATTGCGTTTTTTTTGTGGGGTACTCTGTTGAGTATTCGGTTAGCTGTAAGGATAGCTTCCCCCCATAGACTCTGAGGTAATCCGGAACTTATTAATAAATAATTCTTCATTTCCTTTAATGTCCAATTTTTTCTTTCCGCAATTCTGTTGGATTGAGGTGTGTAAGGTGCAGTAGTTTGATGGATAATTTCATATTCCGAACATATTTTTGCAAACGGAGATTAATATTCTCCACCTCTATCACTTCTAATCATTTTGATCGTTTTATTCAATTGATTCTCCACTTCATTCTTGTATTGCTTAAAAGCTTCAAGTGTTTCATCCTTACTATTAAGCAAATAAACATAACGATATCGAGTGCAGTCGTCAACAAAAGTAATAAAATACTTTTTCCCACCTCGAGATGGTGTCGACTTCATATCGCAAATGTCAGTATGAATTAAGTCTAAAGGATTTGAATTCCTTTCAACAGACTTATAAGGATGTTTTACAAACTTAGATTCAACACATATTTGACATTT
>ML382648.1:0-24918 GCA_005239525.1 Nicotiana knightiana | reverse complement strand
ACAACAACTTTATCAGAAACAAATACACATTTGAATCCATTCTTCACAAGTAAAGAAGTAGAAACTAAATTCTTCCTAATAGTAGGAACATGAAGAACGTTGTTGAGCGTTAACACCTTGCCGGAAGTCATCTTTAAGAATATCTTCCCATAACCTTCAATCTTGGCCGTTAAATTATTTCCCATGGAAATCTCTTCTTCGGGACCAGTAGTAGAGTAAGTCGCAAATGCTTTTTTGACAGCACAAACATGTCGAGTGGCTCCGGAGTCAATCCACCACTCCTTCGGATTTCCAACTAAGTTGCATTCCGAAAGCATTGCACAAAGATCATCAATGTCATCATTCTTCTCCACTATGTTGGCCTGTCCCTTCTTCTTATCCTTTTTCGGGAGACGACAATCAGGGGCTTTGTGACCAACTCTTCCATAGTTGTGGCAGTTGCCCTTGAATTTCTTTTTGTTCTGCTCCTTAGTCTGTCAAGAAGATCTCTTCCTCTTCTTACTTTTTGGAGCATTCTCCTCAACGATATTAGCTCCCATTATCGTTGAATTTCCACGAGACTTCTTCTCGGTTGTTTTGTTGTCTTCCTCAATCTTGAGACGAATCACAAGATCTTCCAACTTCATTTCTTTGCGCTTGTGCTTAAGATAGTTCTTGAAATCTCTCCATGAAGGAGGCAACTTTTCAATCATTGCAGCCACTTGAAATGCTTCATTCACGACCATACCTTCAGCAATAAGGTCGTGAAAAATAAGTTGAAGCTCCTGAACTTGGGTTCCCATAGGTTTGTTGTCTATCATCTTATAGTCTTGAAACTTGGCAACCACAAATTTCTTCAAGCATGCATCTTCCGTCTTGTATTTCTTCTCAAGTGCGTCCCATAATTCTTTCGAAGTATTCATCGCACTGTACACATTGTACAAGTCATCTTCTTAAGTACTTAGGATATAACCTTTGCAAAGAAAATCTGCCTGCTTTCATGCTTCAACAATCATGAACTTCTCATTGTCCGGCATGTCCGCAGTAGGCACTGGAGGTTCTTCACTAGTGAATTTCTGCATACCAAGTCTGGTAAGCCAGAAGAACACCCTTTGCTGCCATCCTTTGAAGTTGGCTCCAGAAAATTTTCCCGGTTTTTCTGCCGGTGGAACAACAGTCCGGCTTGACGAGGCTATCGTCGTTGCCGCAATAGTCGCAGAAGAATTTCCGTTATCAATTACCATTTCTCACTGTCAACAACAGAAGAGTTCAGTCAATGGCAAAACCAGAACAGTAAACAATACTGTAATCAACAATAAACAGTATGTATAATAAATAAAAATCGAAGTTTTTGATATACTGTTTCACAGATAATGATGAAGTTTTTATGTTCTTCAAGTCGTTTTCTGAATTTCAAAACTCTGATGAAGTTTTTATATCTTCAAATCAGAATAATAAAATTCAGAAGGAGTAGAAAACACACAGGTTTTAATCTCCACAAACAGAAACCTTACTAGCGCGGGATTAGCGCGGCCGCGCTAGTGGAATTTACAGGGGAGAGTGAGAAACCTGACTAGCGCGACCACTAGCGCGTGCTGAGCGCGGGCGCGCTAGTCCAGGCGTCTTTGGATTTTCTTATGGAAAAATAATATAAGAATAAACCGAGCCCACTAAATAAACAGTGTGTCCTTAAGGAAATTATTCCCCTCAAGTACCCGAGGTTTTGGAATATATCCTCCCAGGATAGAACGATTTAACTCACCAGCGTATCGGTTCCAAAAACTTCGGTGATGAGCGAGTCACTGGATGGTCGTAAAACACACTGGAATATTTTTGAGCAGAAGAAGAAGTCAGAAAATTTAGTAAGTGAAGATTCTGGGATTCAACGCATATTTATAGCCAATTTGGTACTGTTTCTGAAAAGGTTTTGCAATCTTTCAGAATTTCTGAAAAGGTTTTGCAACCTTTCAGAATTTCTGAAAAGGTTTTGCAACCTTTCAGAACAGCCATAGCTGTTGGAACAGGTGTAAAGATTGCGCGAAAACTAAAAATGGATTTAAAATAATGCGGGAAAGAAAAACAGACCGGACCTTTGTCTAAAAAGATTAATCAATCAATCTTTGACCGAAGCCGAAGCCGAAGCCGAGCAATCGACGACAACGACGACGCGAGACTTGCCTTCTTCTCAACTCTTTAAGAGCTAGAAGAAGAGCTTCTCTATATATACACATAGATTTTCTTTCCTTCTTCCAATGAGGGACAAAGTGCACTAATTCAAAATTCACTTCCCTCCATTTTTTTTCCCACTAATTTCCATTCACTCTCTTTAAGCTACACCAAACTTAAAATTAAACTATACTAAGCTTAAAGACCAACATCAAATTTCTAGAGCTTTCGGTTACGGAAGATTGAGCAGTTTCTATACAGTTATTAGAAGCTATCTGTTGAACAATTTTATTATGGTTATTAGAAGTTATCTATCTTTATCCTAATTGGCCATGCAGTAGTTAGATCCAGTATTGTTTAAGTGTGTTGTAATTATCCTTTATATGTGGACAAATTATTCTGTGAGATACCATATGCTTGTATCTCTCTGTTATCAGTAATAGCAGTGTATTTTCGACCTCTTTTCCATGACTAAATCTCTGTTTCTATCCGTTGACTACACAACTATCCTACATGTGTTGAGATATCGAGCCAGATCTTTAAGAAGATCGAGTAGTTGGATTATTGGATATGAGTAATAGAGCTTGTGAGGGTTACGGGCGGAATGCCCATTTTATAAAAATCTTATTCGAATATAGTCGCTTTTAAAATAATAATCAAAAATATATAATTTTATTTGTATGTGTGTATATATATATTTGGTATGTTATATATAAAAACTATATAAATTTTATAAATTATTTCGACTTCCGAATATAAATAATTCCTTATGGGCGTAAAAAATTGATATTTTGGTCACTAATAAGAGATGTTGAGTAGCTAATGAGACCCAGGGACGTACGGTATCAATACGTACTTTGAAACAATATGAATCCACACGCAAAACGAATAATATCACCGGCAAACCTAGCTTACCACGTACGTCCAAATTCTTTAGAAAGAAAGTATATAGGAAATCTTTTTAGCCTTAAGAAAAGGTAAAAATAGCACGGGCTATTCAATATTTCGATTAATTATTCAAAAATAATCAGTGTTTGATAAGTCATTGAATAATAGTCATTATTTTATTGCAACAGAGACCGGCCCAACATAATATATTGGAGTTCCATGCACCTGTTTATGAACTTCCAGCATATTATGCTTGAACTCCAACACGCGTAAAGTTCCAGCATAATATACTGGAGATTCGAGTACTTGTGTACGAACTTCCAGCATATTATGTTGAACTGGTATACTTTACTGGAACTCCAGTATATTATGCTGGAACTATATTGGGATTCCAACATAAGTATACTGGAACTCCAATATATTATACTGGAGTATTTTCCGGATTTTGAACACTGTTTTTGTTCAAATTTATCTTTTCATGAAAAGAGGCTAAATTTCGATTAATTTTGAAACAGTGGCTATTTTTGATTGACCACTTGTAAATCTGGCTATTTTTTAATTTCTCCTCACGAAAAACTACTACAAGATATAGTAGAGTAGTAAGCACTCTTTCATTCTTAATCAGAGGTTTCGGGTTCGAGCCCCGAATATAGAGTCGTCTTTATTAAGGAACGTTTCTCCCTGATATAAAATATCATTGCGCGAATTCAGAATTAGTCGGCCCCAATGCGAGCATCGAACACCGCTACAAGATGTAAAGAAGTTTACCACTGCGGATTATACTACAGAATGCGAGAATGACGAACATATAAACCAAAAATTCTGTTACTGACTAATTGATAAGCAAAATCAAATGCAGCTCTATGAAGTCTTTATTAAATTTAAAATAGACTAGTCAAATATATGACTTCTTCTGACGCGCTAATACTTTAGTAATGGATGCATAATTAAAAATATTCTTAATTATGATAGCAGCAAGTTGAATGTTTTTTCTTCAGAAATATGGCTTTAATCAGTTCCCAATTCTCTGGTTGTAGCTGTTTTTGCATTTCTGACCAATAATTACTACGTAAAAGAAAGCAAACAAGATGGGCCTTAGAAGGAAACAAGTGACAAAACAAAACAAGCGAGAGGAATGCTTTTTCGTCGCACTTTTTCTTCATCGTTTTTCCTTTGTTTCTTTGTTCTTCCCTACAGTCCAAACTAATAATCCAAGTAATTCTAGTTGCTGATGCTGATTTCCATTTGTGTTTATACTTTTTAGTTTATACTTAACACAAAATTCATCACATCAAAATTCAAATAATGTTCTCTAGTTACCGACCAAATGCAAGGGCAGAGTTTTAGAAGGTTACTGTGTTCGGCCTAACGCGATAACTATAGTGAAAACTCTGTGTTTATACTTTAAAAGTCCGTTTAATATCCAATTATTAATACCTATATGTTGCTATTCTAAAATTTAGGACGATAATGTTCAAATTCGAGCTCCGCACTTGAGGGCAAAAGAAGAAAGGTGAGAATAATTATCAAATAAAGGAAACCCTAAAGTAACCTTCAATGCTACTGCCCTTTCGTTTGCAACAACAGCCACCATTTTAAAAAGTCCGATTGGTACTAAATCTCAATATATTGCAATCCTTGTCCTCGACAAAGTTAATGACCATTGTAACTACCAACTCCACAGACTAATTCATCTATTATCACAAACTCTAAAAGAAAAAAAAGAAAAAAAAAGGAATAATGTCGTCATGCTTTCACATTAATGAAGTCATAAAATAGCTAATACAATAAACTTTAAATGGCTAAGAAGAATGTTCAAACTTCCCCTCTAGAATAATTTATTATTTCAAGTTATTGCTCAATTGATAGATTATGATAATGCATATCAAAGAAAATAAGAATATAAGAAATTGTAATTATGACAATGGCTACAATATTCTAATCCCCTTGAAATGATGTAGTTATCTTTTAGAGATTCAATTGGATGTAATATCTGTGTTCAGAATTTCCATTGAGGTACAATGATTTGTTTGCATGAATGGCGTTTGTGAAATAGAAAAGTATATATTTCAAGATCAGATACTAGCTAGAGGAATAGTTGTGGATCTTGGTGACTCAAAACGAACTACATAATTTTGCATAATCATTGACCTCAGTTCTTATAGAATTAATAATAATAATAATAACGTTTATGAACTGTTGCCGAAACATCAAATTTTTGTATATCATTAACAAAAATATAAGAATGTCTGAAAATGGTTAAAAGTTCCTCTATGTATTTGAACATAGAATAATTCCGTCAGATTCATGCGTTTATCATGTCACAAGGTATTACTATTGGAATAATTATATATTTAACCAACAACCTTTGGTTTTAACATCAATTGTTAGGATCTAACGTTTACCGTCGTACAAAAACTATAACCAATAGCAATAACGTAACCATCTCCAAGCCCGTCAAGCAAGTGTCGTGTTCCACGATAACTTTGGCAGGGGCCATCTTCAGCTCATCACTTGGGACTTGCCATGAGTGACATTACATGTCACTCATGGTTGCTAGATCCTTTAGATATATTTCATTTCTTCCCTAGCTTGCATATGCATTTGCTAACTTTAAAAATCATGTAAGAAAAGCTATAAGTTCAATCATGGAATTGTATTGATCAAAATCCCAATATGTCTATCCCACTCAAAAGGTCTTTAATTTGGTATCTTGAGTCTCTATCATAATCTAAAGGACTACATATAATTGGTAGAGATTTTAAAATAATAATAATATGGTTTGGAAGTCCTTGTCGAAGCTCTAACGAACCTTTTACATTGTCCAAATGGGATTAATCTCTTAAACTAAAGCCGCCTACATGAGGTAAATGTTAATTAACATAATTAGTTAAAGAAAGAATAGATTTAATATATACTAACAAAGTGGTTTGCCTTCATTTTGTGATAAGTTCTGAAATGCGTGGGACGTTGGTAGCTACGATAAGGGAATTAGTAAAAGAGCACAATTAAAACATTTTTTGTTAGTTTAGGTTAGGTAAATATATACTTATTACTTGGCCCTCCAGGACTGTACTTTTGACCCCTTATATTGAACATAAAGAAAGAATTTTTTTTCATCCCTTTCTTCCACCTTTACAAAATGAATTTAAGTTATACATACGGACAAATATTAAAAGATTTGCTTACACTATCGATAGGAAAAATTGTGCGGGACACCCTATTTGGTCGCCCTCATTTAACCTATATCCGCTTTTTAAAAAACTTTTAATTTGTACCCATTTTTTAAATAACTTCATCTCCCTTTTCCTCGCTGAGCTGAAGTTCGCCAGTTATAAAGACAAAACTTCAGCATACGGGCTGAAGTTCCCCAGTTACAAAGACAAAACTTCAGCTCAGTTATAAACTTCAGCTTTAGAGCTGAAGTTCCCAAGTTATAAAGACAATTACAAAGACAAAACTTCAGCTCTAGAGCTGAAGTTTTGTCTTTGTAAACTGGGGAACTTCAGCTCTAGAGCTGATGTTTTGTCTTTATAACTGGGGAACTTCGGCTGAAGTTGCCTAGTGTAACTGGGGGAACTTCAGCCCCGTATGCTGAAGTTTTTGTCTTTATAACTGGAGAACTTCAGCCCCGTATGCTGAAGTTCCCCAGTTACAAAGACAAAAACTTCAGCTCTAGAGCTGAAGTTAGTTCCCCAGTTACAAGACAACAACTTCAGAAGTTTTGCGATCTGAAGTTTGCAATCTACTTCAGGCCCGTCTACTAGAATGCTGAAGTTTTGCGTGATTGCCTTTGCTACTTCAGCCCCGCATGCTGAAGTTATGCGCAAAAACGGGTACGAATGCAATTTTTTTTACAAAGCGGGTATAAGTCAAAACGTGGTACAAAAAACGGGTACGGATACAAAAGCCCCCTATCGATATAGTGGACTTATGATATCGGATCACTAGTTTTTTATCAAGTTATTAGTTAATATTAATCATATAAATTTAATTGTTATTATTTTATAAGCGTAAAAAACTTTTAATTACACCGACAAGATGCGAAAATTAATAAGTATAAGTTTCGCCAGTTTTTTCTTCAACATGACGTAGTAGTTTTAATAAGCATAACTTAAAATAACACTTTAGTCACAAATAGGTTTGAAATTTAAATATATTTATTTACCTACAAAATCGGATAACAATTAAATTTGTAAATAGTTTTAAGAATACGTGGTTTAATTTGACTGAAAGCAATTAATAAAAAAAAATAATGAATAAACAAAGACAGAATAAATTCAAACCACACGATCAAGATAGTTCCAGTCTCAGTGGGATAATCAACCTAGATCCGGGCTCACCACGATCAGCACTAATGGCCAAGAAAAATAGCTAATAGCAATATATTTCCTTGAAGTGCGAGTTACAATGTGTTTTATGAGTAAGAAGACCCCCTTTATATAGTAGGGGAATTCTACATTTGGTATAACTCAATAAAAGTAAACAATCTTCCAATTAACTGATTGTCGGTTCCCTATCAATACGTGCCGAGATCCCCGCCGTGATATCAGGTCGGTCACATATATTTCGGCCTTTCGCTAGTTATGCTTGATTGTCGAAAATGTCCTTTGAAGTTGTTCGAGGTTGGGGCCAATTCTGGAACTATGACCTCGGCATTTTCGAGGGCAGGCATCGTGCCCCTGGGCTCTGGCTTGATGGGACCTTCGGCTTGATTTTGGTCCCTGGCTTATCTTGTCGGAAGTTCCATGACCTCGGTTTTACCTGTATGCAGATAGTCCCCTCATTTCTCAGAGGGTAAATGAAGAGAAACAACATGAGCTTCTTATTCCTACTTCGACACATCGCGGCAGAAATGACAAAAGACCCGAAACGTCTCGTCAGTCACGTCATAATGACATTTAATGCCTGTCGGCCGCTGGTCGGTTATCCCTGGACGTGAAACGTCGCCCAACTACTATAAATACCTCTTTTTTGGTTCATTTTTACTTTACATCAAACCTCCTACCCTCGTACCCTTAGAATTTCAACACTCATGAGTATTTTTACCCCCGTTACTCAAGGTCCTTTGCAAAAATTTCCACTGGTCTTCTTCCTAAGCCAACAAGTCTAAATCTTCAACTTCCTTTATTTCTTCATCTTTTCTAGATGTCCCTCCATTTTTAATTTTAAAATAAATGGCAAAGACCTCCAAGACCGTTCCCCAGAAAGAAACTCCTTCTACTTTGCGGTCGGCCATTGAGGCCGAGGCGACCACTTCGAGCGTAACAGTTGATGAACCGGTGGCCGAACCTCCCTTGAGAATATTTATCACTGGGGATGCTTGGTAAATAATGATTTCAAAATTGAAAAATCTTCTTCCATACAAGGTCGGTGCGAAGACTTCTCAAGATACATCTGTTTGATTATTGAAGAGATCCACCCTACTGTTTGGAAAGATTGCAACTGGGCCAATAAAACCGTAGTGGTCCTCGACCCCAAAAGGAGGCCATCACTACCCATGTCGAGGGATACCTGAGTTTTTAGACTTATCCCTTCACATTGGGACCGGTGGTCCCTATCATTATAGACTTCTGCAAGAGGTAGATATGCCTCGGTCAGATCCATCCTTCAATGTGGATGATCGTGATCCTCCTCCGGTATTCGTAGGATGATGCAGCCGTCACTCGGGTCACGAATGTTGTCCCTCGACTCAAGGAGTGGTTGTTTCACTTATACCCTACTCCGAGCGCTCGTGGCGTGAACTCTCGGAGGGTTGTTGGGAGGCCTGCTCCGATTGTGAGATCTCTTTCTCGACCAGGTTATGGTGGATCTCTCTCTTTTAACATCAAGTTCTAATTCCTTCTTCTTTTTTTACAGGTTTGCCTAAGGAAATTGAGGTTAGGCCTCCAGTTGGTAGCGAGGACTTGCCTTCCCAGTCTCCTGCTCCGGGGAAGATCGGAGAGAGGAAAAGAATGAGGGCTCCGAGTTCCCCGAGCTTGGAGAAAAAGAAACAGAGAAGGAGGTTGGTCCGTAAGCCAAAAGAAACCTCCAGCTCCCGAGTGCTTGACTCTGACTCACTCCTCCCGCTTAGGGGAGGAGTCCGAGGAGGATAAAATTTTAGTGGCCCGAGAGCCATCGGTCCCTGAGGAATGAGCGTCAACCGAGAGGGGAATAATAGAGGCCAATCCCTCCTAAACTCAACAGGTCGATGCAGCAGTGAGGGTCGAGAATCCTCAAGACACCGGTTCTGCCCCACCCGGTGTCATTGACATAACGGGACTGCCTTTGTTAGACTCGATGTTCGTTGAAGCTCAAACAACGAAGTAGTGGTCGAAAGAGGGGGTCTTGAGAGTGGACGATCCTCTCCAGAGGTTTTTTGACGGTGTGGACTCCACTGCCACAGAGGATGTCACCAGATTGGCTGACTTGGAAGTACCGAGGAAAATTTCGCCCTCGAGGGAAGGTGGGTCTAATTCGAGCCCGAGGCTGGTCAACCGGTTCCCTACCCCGAGTGCTGATCCTGGTCGAAAGAGGTCGACCATTATCACTATTTTGGGGGATGCCCGGGTTCTTTCCACACCAGTAGGGGTAGCTAGTTATCTGGGGTACCTATGACCAAAGACAACCAAGCAAAAATGAACGAGGTGGATTCCCCATGCTTGTTCAACGAAGCACAATAGGCACTGAACCTAGTAAGGTGTCACCGAACCTTTTCATTTTTCAGTTCTGGTTATTGGTGATCTTAACTTTTCTTCTCATATTTGCAGGCCTCGGTGCTTTACCACGAGACCTTCCTTCGGTATAGAGAAGAGCTGAGCCAACTTGAGGCCGAAGCCAGAGAGCTCACCGAGAAGAGAGACATGAACAAACTTCTCAGTGAACAACGTGAAGAAGAGGCTAAGAGCCTTCAAGTCAAGTTGGACGTGACTCAAAATGACCACGCCGACATGGCGAAACAGGTAAAAATCTTTGAAGTTAGTGATGACGAGCTAGACACGGTGACTAACAGTCGGAACCTGCAGGTCCAACAAAAGATTGATCAGATCGACCAGCTTCGGGCCGAGATGGACGTAATCAAGGACGAGGCAGAAGAGTGGAAAGGCAAAATGGACTGCTTGGCCTCGGAAAAGGAAACTGCCCGGGTGCAATTGGCCTCGTCGGAGGCTCAACTTTTAATGATGAGGGAGAAGGGTGAGGCACAGTCCGAGGGAGCCGAGGAGCTCCAATCTCAAATAGGCTCGGTTGTTGCCGATCGTGAGACCCTCGCCAAGGAGGTTAAAATGGCCAAGTCGGTGGCTGAAATAACCATGGATGATGCTGACGAGATGGTGGCCTATTATAGAGCCAATGCCGAGGTGGCCCAGGATCGCTTGAAAGAAATTGTTGAGTATGCGAAGTGGCAGTCCCCAAGAGAGGCCCTCAAGGAGGTTCATGCTCGGGGTTTCGATTTGTCGACCGAGATCGCAAGCGCTAAGGGGATCGAGGCCGAGGCTAAGAAGTTGGCTTACCTCGAGGATGAATAAGAAGAAGAAGAAGACTATGTGGTTCTAGTGTATCCTGGGGTAGATAAGACCCTGATGGTCCTAACAATGAGGCGGGCTCCGGTGAGAACCAGGATACTTAGATGCCTCGCAGATGTTTTTGCTTTTCTGTTTTCTTGTATAATTTTTTTTGTAGAGGTCGTTCGGCTTTTGTAAAAATTGTTAGTGAGGCCGTTTGGCCCTTGTAAAAATCTTTTGATATATATACAAGGTTTTCCCTTTAACAAATTTCAAGCATTTTTCATTTTATGATTACAAAGATATCGAATGCCTTAGCACGTAACAACTAGTTCTTGTTTGTTGGTTCGAATATGCCTAGTCTCGATACTATTTTGCTTAAGAATCGGGGGGGGGGGGGGGGGGTAACTCAGTATGACCGGAAGCTATCCCCAAAGTACTTAGAATATTTTGGATTACAATTTGCCAAGGGTAGACTTTTGAACCGGTTTAAAATCCTTATGTTTTGGTTATGAATCTCGGACGTCTCCGAGTTGTTCTAGGATGGCCATAGACTTTTTTGTTAGAGCGTTTCCCAATGGGATTGTTACCCCGAGTCATTCGGGCTTACCCAAGATAACGTTCCCGAATGTGGATTGTCATAGCCTTTAAAGTCTGGGTAGTGCCTAATAGGCTTTGTGTCCACGGGCTTCGTTATCCGGGGCCGTGTGAACCTACCTTGGACGCAGTCCCCGAACAGGTGGACCTTGGGCCCGATGTCTTTAGGGGATCAAATGTAATAGAAAAGAAAAAAATTTAAGGGAAAGTATTTATCCGCAAGGTTGAAACTTCCTTTCATTTTTGTGCGTAATATACAAGGTCACACCTGTGTACAAGCTTTGTGTCAAGGCTCTAGATATCTACGTGGGCACAGTTCATTTGATCGTTTGGATCTTACAGTGAATCATATCGACCGAGCCTAGACTATTCGAGCACAAAGTTTCTTCCCTTGCTAACATCATTATCCGAGGGGTGATACCCCTAGTGTTCGAGGTTGATCACAGAAAGCATCGGACATTGTTGGTGTGATATTTGACACAGGTTCATAACTGGTCTTCAATTCTAAGTCAACACGATTAACTGTTACCTCGTTAAAAACCTTGTCGGGAAACCCGTTTTGGACAAAACTAGTTCAAGGAAAAAAGAGTGCACCGCGTGCTTTCAGGCCTAAAAATTGTATCGTTCCTTGTCGGTTACGTGTAAGTGTTAGTTCAAAAATATGAATGGGGAATCCAAGTCCCCGACATTGAACTTTCCAAGGTTGGTTCTTCAATTGTACTACCTCTCGATCCGTTGTGTTTGGGAAGCCAACCGGACAAGGGAGACTTTGCACCTTTCATCTAACAATTCCAAGCTCATATTCATGGCTTCTTTGTTTGACTCTTCGGTTGTGTATCAGAACTTGATACTCAGCTCTCCTACTATGAGTGGTATTAAAGCGTCGGCGCTGATAAATCAGCGAGAACGGGGTAGCCCTAGTACTGGACTTTGAGGTCGTACGGTACGCCCATAGTCAGTCATAAACAATATAAATTGAGCCTTATCGGATGCCCATGGAAGTGGGTCGATGATGTCCATCCCCCATTTCATGAACGACCAGGGTAACAAGAACAAATGTAGCAGCTCCTCGGGCTTGTGAATCATCGGAGCATGCCTCTGACATCTACCGCATTTTTATATGATTTGCTTCGCGTCCTTTTCTATGTTAATCAAGTAGTATCGGCTTTGATTATTTTCCTAACTAACGACTCGGCGTCCGAATGATTTTCACTGGTGCCTTCGTGGATTTCTCTTAGAACATACTCGGTGTATCCTAGTCCTAGACATATTGTGAGTGGGACATCGAACTTTCTCCTGAACAGGGTGTTGTCCTCGGACAAGCTGGATCAGGCTTCCTTCGTGCGTAGAGTTCTTGATTCCTTGGGATCTGAAGGCAATTTTCTAGTCTTCAGATTCTCTATATATTTATTTCTCCGGTACCAAGTTAGGCTTGAGTTTATCTTGGTGTGACCTTCTTCCACTATCTATCTCATGAGTTGTACGACCCCTTCCAAGCTGAACTTATTGTTGTCTACCGATGATCCCAAGTTAGCGAGAGCATCAACCTCACTGTTTTGGTCCCTATGTACGTGTTGTAAATTCCACTCCTTGAACCGATGTAACGTTACCTTGAGTTTATACAAGTATCTTTGCATTTGTTCCTCTATGACTTTGAACGTCCCATTAACTTGGTTCACCACAAGGAGGAAGTCACACTTAGCTTCGATCATTTCTGCACCCAAGCTTTTGGCCAGTTAGAGACCTACAAGCATGGCCTCGTACTCGGCCTCGTTGTTAGTCAATTTTATAGTCCTAATAGATTGTATAACTATATTACCTGTTGGTAGCTTTACTACAAAGCCAAGTCCGTACCCTTTTGCGTTCGAGGCACCGTCCGTAAAGAGGGTCCATATTCCCAAAGAAGTCCCCGAATTTAACAACAACTCTCGGGTATAAGGGCCGGTGTAAAGTCAGCCACAAAATCCACCAAAATTTGAGACTTGATGGCGGTGCGGGGCCGATATTCAATATCGTACCTGCTGATTTCGATGGCCCATTTGGACAATCATCCCGAGAGCTCGGATTTATGCATTAAATTTCTCAACGGGTAAGTAGTTACACCACATATAGGGTGGCATTGAAAGTACGGTTTTAGCTTTCTAGAGGCGCTTAGCAATGTGAGCACCAATTTCTCTAGGTGAGGATACCTAGTTTTGGCCTCTCCTAAAGTCCTGCTAACATAATACATTGGAAATTGCATACCTTCCTCTTCCCAGACCAGGAATCCACTTACCGCTACTTTGGATACTGCCAAGTACAAGTACAGTTATTCGCCTACTTTCAGAGTATTAAGTAGATGGGGGCTCGAGAGGTACTGCTTGAGTTCCTCCAAGGCTTTTTGGCACTACGGAGTCCATGAGAAGTTATTCTTCTTCTTCAACAGTGAGAAGAATCGATGGTTCTTATCGGAGGATCTCGAGATGTATCAACCCAAAACGGCTATGCACCGGTTAACCTCTATACGGCCTTGACGTTGTCCACTATGGTAATGTCTCCTATGGCTTTGATTTTTTCAAGGTTGATCTCGATCCCCCTGTTGGACACCATGAATCCCATGAATTTTCCAGACCCGACTCCAAACGCGCATTTTTTTGGGTTCAGCTTCATATTGTACTTCTTTAATATGTTGAAGGTTTTCTGCAAATTTTTCAAATGGCCCTCTGCTCCCAGGGACGTAACTAACATGTCATCAGTGTATAACTCCATTGACTTTCCTAGTTTTTCTTTGAACATCCGATTTACCGGGAGTTGATAAGTGGTACCAACATTTTTTACTTTGAATAGAATTACTTTATAGCAGTAGGTACCGTACTTAGTGATGAAAACCGTTTTTCCTGATCATCCAGGTCCATGAGAATTTAGTTGTACCCGGAATAGGCATCGAGAAAACTGAGGATCTCTTGGTGGTCGTCGCATCGATCATGCGATCGATGTTGGGCAGAGGGAAAGAGTCCTTGGAGCATGCCTTATTTAAATCTTTATAGTCTACACACAATCTTAATTTATTCCCCTTTTTAGCGACTACCACTACGTTTGCTAACTAATTCGGGTATTTAACTTCTCGAATGGACCCTAATTTAAGGAGTTTAGATAGATCGTCTTTGATGAATGCATGCTTGACTTCATATTGAGGCCTCATTTTCTGTTTGATGGGATGAAACTTCGGGTCCAGGTCAGCTTGTGAGTGGTTATTTGTGGCGGGGTCTCTGTCATATTAAGGTGGGACCAAGCGAAACAATCTATGTTAGCGATAAGAAATTGAATGAGTTTTTCATAAGCTCAGAACTTAACCCCGTGCCAAGGTATACCTTTCGATCGGGCAAATGCTCAATCACTATGACATGTTCTAGCTCCTCGACTGTTGATTTAGTACGTTGGAATCATCAGGGACAATAAAAGACCTGCGAACCCCGTAGTCGTCGTCTTCATCGGTCTCCTGCTTCTTCGATCGCGTCGAGGCTGACGTTGGTAATTGCTATTTGGATTCTTCCTTGGTGACCGGACCTGGACCTTTTGCCATCATGAGTGCGGATATCGGGGTCACCTCTTTGACCGTGAAAATTTCATTTGCGGATGGTTGTCATCCGTAGATTGTTTTAATCCCTCCTAGATTTGGGAATTTCAACACTTGTTGTAGAGTCGAGGGTACTGGCCTAATGTTGTGGAACCATGTCCTCCCGAACAGAGCGTTTTACCTCATATCTCCTTCGATTACATAGAACTTGGCTTCTTAGATCGAGCTGTTCCACGACCCTCGATGTGATGATGTTGGCCGAGCTCCCTAGATCGATTAACACACACTTAACTCGAGATTTATTTATGAGTAAAAATATTACCAGTGCATCGTTGTGGGGCTGCATGATCCCTTCCGCGTCCTCATCATTGAAAGACAAGGTCCCTTCTGGTACGTACTCTCGAGTTCATTTTTCCCCCGTGATGGATACTTTGGTGCGCTTTAACATCGGCCCCTGAGGAATGTCGACCCTACCAATGATCATGTTAATGACATATTAAGTTTCTTCACGTTTAGTCTGTTTATTAGAATCCCCATTCCTGAAATGATTCTTGACTTGGTCGCTCAGGAATTCTCAAAGATGCCCGTTGTTGAATAACCGGGCTACTTCCTCCCTCAATTGTCTGCAATCCTCTGTTCTATGGCCGTGAGTGCCATGATATTTGAATATCTGGTCAAGATCCTTTGTTCTGGATTAGATTGTAGAGGTTGAGGCTATTTGATGTCCTTGATCCGTCCAATGGAAGATACAATGGTGGCATCATCGACATTAAAGTGGTATTCCGGTAATCTTGGTGCTTCCTTAGGCCTGATAGGCCTGTCGAGACCGTTCTTGCTCATGAGTCCCCGGTTGCTTTGACCTCGATCACTTATCCTTTCACTTCTTACAGGTTTCTCGCGGATCCATTACCTTTTCGGTCCCCATTGTATGGTTAATAACGATCTCTGCTTGATCTCAGTTCACGATCAATTTCTCTCTTGGCTCTATCGATGACTCTGACGGGATAAATGGACCCCGAAGGGCATCCAAGTTGATCATCTTCAACTCTCATTTTTTTGATTGATACCGGTTATGCACGTCGGCCCAAGTAACATCCGATATTCTATCAGGTTTTGTTTCAACAGCTGTGAAGCCAACGAGCTTCGAACATTGAGTCCCTAGGTGAAGGATTGTACGACCCAATCGTCCGCAACCGGGGGGGCAAGTCCATTTTGAAGTGGGACACGAATTTCTTGAGCATCTCATTATCCCTCTATTTTACTTTGAAAAGGTCTGGCTTTTTTGTCTCAACCTTGATAGCCCTGGCATGTGCTTTTACGAAGGAATCTGCAAGCATATCACATAAGTCAATAGAATTAGGAGGTAGGTTGTGGTACCATATCATGGCTCCCTTGAACAGAGTTTTCTCGAACTTTTTCAGTAGGACAAACTCGATCTCATCATCCTCCAAATCGATCCCTTTGATGGCATATGTGTAGGAAGTCACGTACTCATTCTATCTGCTTCATTAGTTCTTCGAGCATCTTCATGATCTCGGGGTTGGTCCCCGACTCCTTTTCATTCGGCCTCTACGGGTCGGTTCATTTCTGTGGATGACTTCCCGAGATGGCTCGGGCTCCATCCTGCTCGGCGCGCGACTCTGGTTCTCGAGTTGGGTTATCACTACCTGTTGAGCCTGTAACATTTCGAATATCACCCGCAAGTTGATCACATCATCTTCGCCGTCGTGCGTTCTTTGTGCAACCAATCGAACATCTCTGCGGATGCTATTCTCGGAATCAGTTGGAAAATTTTCATTAATGGCCACATGCGAGCTAACGCTGATCAGGTCTACGATCGGGACTCCGCTGAGATTGGCTGGGGGAACCTCATTACTGGGTCCCACATTGTCGTTTTCTCCATAGTGGCCGGATTCGGCATCTATGTTTAGAGGGGCTAATGGGGAGTCCAACATTTTAGATTTTGGCCTAAAATCAGAAATACTTCAAAGAACAAGTGTAAATAGGGTGTGTTATAGAAGTTTGTATCAAATAGCCACTATTATCCATAGCCCCACAGTGGGCGCCAAACTGTTTACCCTCAGAATCAGATAAAAATTAAATTTCTAAGTGGTTTTAAGGATACGTGATTTAATTTTTACACAAAGAAATTAATGAAATAAATAATGAATAAAAAAAGAAAAAATAAATTAAAACCACATGATCAAGATAGTTTCAGTCTCAATTAGATAATCGACCTAGATCGAGGCTCACCATGATCAACAGTAATGGACAAGGAAAATAGCTAATAGCAGAGAAAATAACAATATATTGCCTTGAAGTACGAGTTACAATGTGTTTTATGAGAAATCAGACCCCCTGCATATAGTAGAAAAATTCTACATTTGGTGTAACTCTATAAAAGGTAAAAAAATATTCCGATTAACTAATTTTCGGTTCTCTATCGATACATGCTGATATCCTCGCCCTAATATCCGGTCGGTCAAATATATTTCGGCCTTTCGCTGGTTATTCTTGATTGTCGACAATGTCCTTTGAAGTTGTTCAAGGTTGGGGCCGATTCTGGAACTATGACCTCAGCATTTCCGAGGGTAGGCGTCGTGTCCCCGGGCTCTGGCTCGATGGGACCTTCAGCTCGATTCTGGTCCCTGGCTTATCTAGTCGGAAGTCTAGGTGCACCATGAGCTCGGGTTTACCCGTATACAATATTTATAAATGTTTCTCCCAAACACACACACACAAGTATACATGGTCGTACAAGTAATATATAATTGTAAGTCCAGATATCGTACCCGCAGGGACATGTAATTAACTATCAATTAAATTAAACCCAAACAATTAATCTATTCAAGCGAATTCTAAAGTATGAATATTTAACTACAACTAATTTAGAGTAGCAAACTAAGATATTAAAGGAAAATAAGTCGGCAATATTAGAGACGAATTCAATGAGAGATGATATTCTAGAGTTATGGGTTAACTAACAATCCTGTTAAGTCTTCCACTTAAATTGTTTAATTAATTTATCAAAATTTTTAATTGACAAGGTTAATATTACTCGTAGCCTTCTCCCAAGTACTACTCGCCTATTCAAGTTAACCTAATGCCTATATTCTTATGGAATTAGGATTAACAAGAACGTATAAATAATTCTCGTACAATAACCTAGAAAACCGATTAGGTATTCCTAACTGCAACTTTGTTCACCGTTAATCAGGTTCAAGAGCTCGCTCTACTCAATCTTATATGCAATCTAGAATTCCCTCTCTCGATTTTAATCCTAAAATATTAAGAATTCAAGTTTCAAACTAGAACATTCATTTAGCACCCCCAACTCTAGAACAAAGAAACTATGAATTAAAGGAAGAGAAGATGAAGAAAAACTGAGAATTATTCCTCCTTTTTTGCTCTAATCTCTCACCTTTTGCCCCATATTTCCTCTGGGTGATTCCTACATATAAAGACACAACGAATTAGCATAAATCAATACATTTCACATCCGAGCTACACTAAATACGAGTAAATTATGAGGCGATATACATATAAATATATGTACTTTAAGACAAATATCAACACACCACCATTTGACTCTTGCTTGCCCTCGAGCAATGGGACTTTTAACCACACGCCAACACGTACATCTCAACTAGGGAAGAGCAATTTTATTTTTTTTCAACATACACTCTACCAATGACCATGGTTGATAGCAAACAATTAAATTATAACATATGCAATCACTTACAATTACCTTTACTTAATTATGACATTCTTCAAAAAGATTTACAACAAAGACAATGTGCTCATAACAATCCTAGCCTCAAAAGCCAACTCAATATCATAATGCACTCATGGATTGAACACCCAACATCATAGAGAAGCTAATAATGTTACCTATCTCTCGTGAAACCATGTACCTTCATAATAAGACAAGAGAGTAAGTTGAATCCACACATTCGAATCTCATGATCAAATATAGTTTAAGGACTCACATATATCAAAAAAAAATCTCTCACTCTCACAAAGAAGTCACATGCATGCAAAAGGTATTATAGGCTTGCCCATAGTGTAAATTTCCACTAATGTAGACTCACTCGATCTAAAATCAATTAGGATTTTATATGCTTGTAATATGGGCTAAGGAACGGGAAGGATATATTTACGATTAGTAGTTCACCCTCATAAGCATTTTAACACATCACATGATAAATTTTAAGCGCATATTCTTCAGTCCACTTTAATTTCACGCACAAGATCACTCCCCAAAATTATTCCCTCTTTATTTAAACACTACTTTATTTTATACCACACTAGTAAGAACAAGACAACAATTTATGCATCTCTATTTTTCATTCTTTTTCTTCATCTTCTTTTTTTCCCCAGATTTTTCTGCTAGTGGTGTATTGTTCTACAAAACAAGTGCACATTTCTTTATTTCATTGGTTCCACTGAAAAACCACTCCGTACTTAGCCCTTACTTCTTCTAGTGCTCATTTCACAATTAAAGTGCTTTCAGAGGTAACAAGATTAAAATAATATCAATTAAGAACAAAAGGGTATAGGCTCGTAATGTGGGCACGAAATAAAATTCTATAGGCTCAAAAGGATTAACTCGGGATAGCTTTTATTTTGTGATAAGCATTAAGGTAAAAAAACATCAAAGAAGACCTAAAATCATTTTTCAGCATCACCTAAAATTTTGCTTCTACTCACATACCGGGCACGTTCTAGACTCAATCACAATAACATTGACTACACAAAACCTCTTTTCACACATGGCACATGACTCACTAAGGACGGTATTATTCCGACTCTCAAGCAATGCAAGTATTCACATAGTCACAAGATATTAAGCATTAAGCACAAAGTGAACAATAGTCAAATAAAAGAGACATAAGCGTCACAAAACATGCTATCCAATTTCATCAAGGCATCATGAACAATTTCAAAACATTAAAAAGATACCCCATATGCCAAAGTATAAATACGCTACTATCAAACAAGTCAAAGGAGCCTAAGTTCATCAATCTTCTTCTTTTTATTTCCTAAACTCTAATCTACTAAAAAAACAAATTACTGCCTGGTTCAAACTACATCTCATGAAAAAGACCCGGGTACAAAGAAAAACCACGGGGGATTATTGCTACCTAAAGAAATATAAAAAGACATTATTTTTGGATTTTTTTTTCAATTTTTAAAATAATTTTATTATTTGTTTTTGTTGTAAAAATCACTATGCTAAGAAAGAATACTACAATTAAGCTTGAATAACACAGAAAATCACCCAAATATTCTCCTCACCTCACACTTAAAATTGTGCAATGTCCTCAATGTACACTGTAAATAACAAGAGGATAAAAAAGACTCCCTGGTAGGCCAAAGGCTGAAATATTAGCAGCTTTTAGGATACTCAGACTTCTCCTAAGTATGGTCATTTGTGCGGGCACTCTACACTTAGTACAAACTATCATTTTTGCACATGCCTAATGGCTTTGACCCCATGTTTCTACTTCTATAAAACACAAAAAATAACACTAAAAAAAATACAATAATAAATAAAAAATAAATAAAATAAAAAGAAACAGTAGAATTGGGTTGCCTCCCAACAAGCGTTTAATTTATAGTTCCGACACGACGCCATTACTTTCACCACTTTTTCTTCCACTTTGAGGATATAAATTGCGCTCCCAATTTTGCATCAATTTTTCGGTCACGTTCATGAGGCGATGTTGTCAAAATAGAGGAACCAAGCAATATATATCGCATATTGCACTTCTTGACCCTTAAGTGAGGTATGTCATTTTGCCTTTTTAGTGTGGAAAATTTTATAATGTAAGTGTCTTGGTCTTTATCTATACATCTCTCCAAAGGGTCGATCTCCATGTCTTCATCCAAACCTAGTGTAGAAAAATGCTTAAAATAGGGACCAACACGCCCCAACTCCAAAACTGCATTATTTTTTATATTCTCAATACTATATACTCCCTCAACCTCGGCATCATCAACAAGAACATGGTCTAATGATTTGTATTCTCGTTTTAGCTCCTCAATTAGGCCTAGAAGGTTTTTTTCAGCTTCGCACAACTCATCACTAAATTATTGGATGTTACACGCATCAACCTTTGTACTCAAATTTGCATCCAAGTCGCAAATAGAGCTTCCAAATTAATTGATCTCTTGTCTAAAATCAATTCTTCATTTTATCATTTGTTCTTCTATATTTGAAAGACCATCACGGAGAAACTCATGAAATTTTATCAGTTGAGCTTGTTCCTCTAGCCAAGATTGGCTCACTATATTTGCTTCTTCAAAATTATCTTCTTGTGGGAACTTGGTCTCTTTAGGCACTTTTTCCGCCTCGGTCTTCATTCTCATGATTGCTGCACTAATTCTTTGTATAGCCTTTTGGTTTTCATCTTGGTGCTCGACTACTTGTCTCATCATGTCCATAATACGATCAACGCGTTCTATATCCTTCACTTCATTTCTCCTATCAAACTCATAAACATTATTAGAAACATTGTAATAAGAGATCTGAGAAGAATCACAAGAATTAGGACAACCATCCCAATGGCCACATTGACAACCACACACATTACTAATATTCCACTCATAAGATTGAGATTTATAATTTCGCCACAAGGGTGATCCTCCACAATATTTACAAAGATCACTAAAGTAAGAATAACCAACATTCAACCAATTATCATTTCAAGATGCCATGTCAACAAAGATAGTAAAATACTAAACTAAGCTAAAAATAAAAACAAAACTTGAATAGAAAGAAGGCAAAATACCTTAACACCCCCCTAAACTTGACAAGAATTATTAGTTACAGCCTTAAACTATTCGTGGTCTTAATTACCTCCTTCAACTTGGCCTTTTGAGAGCCAATACACCCCCGGATATTGATGTGGCAAAGAGTGTGGATGCACTCGCCTGCCACGTGGATTTTTCTGTATATGTGACATTTTGTTTAAAACAAAATTATATTTTTACCATTTTAAGTATGTTACTTTTTTGGATAATTTTTATTGAATACAACTTATAATAAAACTTGGATATAACTACATTACTTAGGCTAAATTTTTTTATTTGGCTAAAAATAATAAAGTTTTAGTTAATCTTTTTTAGAATTTGATCTGAAAATAAAGGTTTATACAATTGAAATAAATAGTCATGTGTATTTTTTTTTATAACTTTTTAGATGCCTTGACTATTTATTTTAATTGGCTATTTATAACATATACTCATGATAGTTATCTCATACATTTTTATTATTTTTTTTCTTCTTGTAATCTTTTTGTCATATCAAAGATTTACATCTGTACTTGCAATTATCAATTTTTCAAATGAATATAATGGAATGATGTAATTAGGCAATTTGATATAAATACTTTATTTAGAGGTCCATTATTTCTTGTTAGAAGATGTCCATACATTTAAACATAAATTTCGAAATAACTAAATCAATTAATTTGAAATATCTAAGAAAACAAACCAAACTGAGATTATTTGGTTTGGTATTTCATAATCGAAAAATTGAACCGGAGTTTTTATAATCCAATTTGAAGTGCCTGATGTCAGATGAAACGAAAAGTCATATGTATTTTTTTTTTAACTTTTTATATGCCTTGACTATTTATTTCAATTGTATTAATCTTTATTTCAGGTCAAATTCAAAAAAAGATTAACTAAAACTTTATTATTTTTAGCCAAATAAAAATATTTAAACTAAATAATGTAGTTCTATCCAAGTTGTATTATAAATTGTATTCGAAAAAAATTATCTAAAAAAGTAAATACTTAAAAAGGTAAAAATATATTTTATTTTTTAAAAAAATGCCACGTATACAGGAAAAATCCATGTGGCAGACGAGTGCACCCACACTCTTTGCCACATCAGCGTCTAGGGGGGTAATGACTCTCAAAAAGCCAAGTTGAGGGAGGTAATTAAGACCACAAATAGTTTAAGGCTGTAACTAATAATTCGTGTCAAGTTTAGGGGGGTGTTAAGGTATTTTTCCTAGAAAGAAAGTAAAAGTCTAATGTAGAAAAAATAGCTAATTTCTAAGTCCAGGGCAACGGCGCCAAAAACTTGTTGCTCCCAAACACACACGCACGTGTATGTGGTCGTACAAGTAATATAGGATTGGATGTCCAGATATCGTACCCACTGGGACTTGTGATTAACTATCAATTATATTAAACTCAAACAATTAATCTATTCAAGCGAATCCTAAAGTATGAATATTTAACTACAACTAATCTAGAGTAGCAAACTACGAGATTAAAGGAAAATAAGTCGGCAATATTAGAGAATTAGAGACGATATTCTAGAGTTATGAGTTAACTAACAATCCTGTTGAGTCTTTCACTTAAATTGTCTAATTAATTTATCTAGTTTATTGATTGACAGGGTTAATATTACTCGTAGCCTTCTCCAGAAGTACTACTCGCCTATTCAAGCTAATATATTCTTATGGAATTAGGATTAACTAGAATGCATTAATAATTCCCGTATAATAACCAAGCAAGCTGATTAGTTATATCCCCATCCTAACCGCAAATTCGTTCCTCGTTAATCAAGTTCAAGATCTCGCTCTACTCAATCTTATATGCAATCTAGAATTTCCTCTTCCGAGTTCAATCCTAGATTCGTAGATAGTATTCAATTGGTGATCAAACAATCAAATATAAGCACAAGATTGAATAAAAAAACCAATATAATAAAATAATAAGAATTCAAGTTTCAAACTACAACATTTATGTAGCACCCCACAACTCTAGAATAAATAAACTATGAATTAAAGGAAGAGAAGATGAATTCTTGCTCCTTTTTGGCTCTAATTTCGCATCTTTCGCCCCATATTGTCCTGGGATGATTCCTACACATAAAAAGGTCATGAATTAGCATAAATCCATAGATTTCACATTCAAAATACACAAAACACGAGTAAAATATGAAGCGATATACATATAAATATATATATATATACTTTAAGCCAAATATAAATAGTGATGAAAATTTGTACCCTATAATTATGACCATCAATCAATCGTCGCAGTACGCAACTCGTTTCGATCAAAATATCATTGATTCAATCATAATATCAATAATTAATCGTTAACCAATGTCCTCTCACATTGCCCTTAATGCTAAATTTCTTAATATTTCCCCAACTTCCGACTCTCTAACTCACGCTATCCTATTGGCTATTATTGTAAAAGAGATCATTCGGGCGCACGAGTTAAAGCTGGGGTTTACACTTTACATCAAAGATTGATTCCCCTTTGGGATTAGTCAATAGCCTTAGACCAAAGTTTAGGATTCGGTTTTCTTTGGGACCACTTTTGTTGCATCACAAATAGTATATGTATTGGAATCATTATATTCATAATCTATGTTGTTCGGACACTACAAAAACGTTATAGAATGCATGTTGAATTTACCAAAAATAGTGTATTTTTAGTGGACCCGATAAAAACGTAATAATTTTTTAGAGAATTCGCACAACATAATTCATAATTTATTTGTTGTCTTCCTTTAACTTGTTATTTTTATTAAGATGGACACTTATTCTAGAGTTATAATACTCCACGAACCCTCAGCCAAGTCTTGAGTTTATTATTAGAGGGTATCGGTTATTTGTATTAATAATTCCAGCTTCGTCCCAAAAATTACACTAAACTTTTTTAAAATGTACATTTTGTTCCACCTCTCAAATTTCCTTCAATATACAGGACCACTGCTGTCTTCTTTCTTTTGTTCAAATTTAGTCGATATTGGCTATGTTCAATAAAAGAACTCCATTTTTTTTTTCTTCTCAACTGCGTGTATAAAATAGAAAGTAGACAGCAATACTTTTTTTTGTTTAATGAACAAAGTTTCTAATTGGTTTGACTTGGTTCAAGACAATGCAATTTATATCATTTTAATTAGTCCCTCACTTTTCAATCTTTACTTGGTCTTGAGTGCCTCTAATTAACCTTAATCTTTTTTATATATGATCAAGAAATGCTTTTTGTAACTCTCAAACGGTCTGTGCAACTATAATATTTTTAAATAGGGGCTTTATTTTTTAATAGGCAAACATCAAGTACTATTGATGTTTCCTGAATCTGAGTGGAAGTAACTAATATTTTTTTAAAAACTAATTTATTAGTCTTGCATGATAATTGGGCCAGTTTGTGGAGAATTAAAAGAAGAAATGGTATATGAGGGTCATAATATTGATATTACATAATTCCCCC
>ML382646.1:5356-19212 GCA_005239525.1 Nicotiana knightiana | reverse complement strand
CAGGCATGTGGCTTGTTTTTCTAGGTTTAAAAATCCTAAAGGATGAGGTGTATCTGGACTGGCAAAAAATGAGCGGACAACTCAAGTTGGGAAGGGGTAGCGTACCGGGAGCAGTACTTCTCCGGCTTAACTACTGGACCCTCCCCATTTTTAAATATGGGTGACTAATAATCCTTCATCGGGAGTCCATGCCCACCAGTTTTATCTCAAAAAGAATGGGGCGCATATCCGCGATTCCCGAGGTTGTATCTAGAAGACTCAGAGGGGTACGCAAGAAGACAATTTATATGTACAGTTCAACAATATCAAAGCTGTAAAAAACGAACATGTAGCACATTAGCAAATGAATCAAGATATTTACAAATTAAAAAAAAAGCCAAATAAAAAGTCAATATGTACAAGCTCGAATTCTGGTTCGTTCCCCACCAGAGTCGCCAGAGCCGTAACACCCCTTTTTCCTGTCCTCAAAAGATGTGGGTGTTATGTTATGGATTGTGGTTTAAAGGAATTTTCCAATTAAAGTGACAAATTTGTGTAGGGATTATTTTATCTACAGAGTCGCCACTTGGAATTGATTTTCCGGTGTTCCAAGTCACCTTTTATTCGAATCCCTAGTCAAAGGAAGATTTAACTCTTTTATTATTGGTCTGCGAAACAAAGTCCGGGTAAGAAATTCTGTTGACCGGAGAGAAGGTGTAAGGCATTCCCCGTGTCCCGTGGTTCTAGCACGGTCGCTTTATTGACTATAGTTGGCTTTAAATTAATTTTAAAATAAATTATGTTTCACATGGTTTTCATGTTTTGCCTATGTGTGCTTTATTGTTGATGGTTTCATTAATCTCAAACTAGGACGATTATCCCCGACCCTAGCTTACACTAACCAAGGCGAGTATCCCCGACCTTAGCTCGTGTGTCGCACCTATAAGTAGAGCCCACTCGAAGTTAATTAAATTCAACTTTTATTTATTTTTGAAAGAAATGAAACAAGATATGCCCTCACGACTTTGTCATTTTTTTACTTCTTTATTATGAAGCGAATATTCCCGACATCGGTTAAGGCGAAAGTAACTATTTTTTGATAAAAAAAAATATTTATACATAAATGATCTTATTGAATTTGTTTAATGGCTAAAAAAAAGTTGACCAATATTTGAAGAAATAATAATTTTTCGCTTATTGTTTGAAACTCGACTAGACTATTACCATTGTTATCCTTAAAGACTTTACTAAACAAAAAGGAAACTACGTTATGGAAAACCAAAGAAAAGCATTTTTTTTTATATTTGTAGATTGATGGTTCATTTTCTAACTTAAGAAAATTATTTACAAATTCAAAAAAGAGTGATGTATGGCTAATTGAAACAACTTGGCGATAAGAATTTACTAACTTAAAAGATGAGGTTAGTGCAAAAAATTAGTATAAGCCCCCTTCAAAAGTCAAAACTACACCAGAAACTAATTTACAACCAAAACAATATAATATCTCACAAGGAAACTGAAGTATTTTTAAATTGGACAATCCTATATATATAGTTGTTTCATCTTATACACCCTCACCTAAAATACTTACATAGTACGAACATATCAATTGGGAAAACACGATAAACCTTATTAGATTAACAAATCAATTCCTTATAAACACAAAGTAACACTGACTCACACAATGGAGCACTTCATAACAAACAAAAGGAAAATAATACTAATACATGGTTTCAACTTAAACAATTTGAAAGATAAACTACAACGACAAGAGACTTATAATAAGCTGGAGGGAACGCGAACAACTTCATTTCCATGCACTTTTAAATCCAAAAATTACAGTAGTATGTCAGGGATACCTGGATAAGAGAAAAGTGAAGGCCAGTGATGAATGAAGCAGAAATTCCAGCAACAACGACAGCAGAAACAACAATAAAAACAGCGACGAATACGTGTTAAAACAGCCCAGAAATCTCACTAAAGCCAGGGATTCTTCAAGAGAGTCGACTCAAAATCAAACTCTAAACTCTTTACATGTTTTTTTGGAAGATTTGACATTCCAAGACTCAAACAAGACTCACAATTTTCAGCTTGCTCTTTTGTGTTCAACTGCTGATTTTTTTTATGTTTTTTGTGTGTTCAAGCAATTCTAAGGGTGTATGGAAGTGTAGAATAGAGTGTGTGTCAAGATGTTGTTTTCTTAGCCCAAGATATATATAGTGTGGAAAAGACCTCCTCTTTATATAGGAGAACAAAGGACCTTTGGGACAGATTTGTTTGGCCAAAAATCTGTCCAAAACCAGATTTTTGTTCAATGAACAATTTTTCTTACCAATTGTGGACAGAATTTTGGAGCATTGTACTCCAAAACAGTCCTCAAACAGTAAAAGCAACCAAATGAAGGTCCTACACTCAAGTATCTTCTACTACCCTTACAAAACAATATCAAACTAAACTATGACTTCAAACTAGAAGGTGCAAAATCAGATAACTAGAATCGAACCGTTAAACTAACAAAGAAACTAATGACTTGCAAACAAACAAACATGTAGTTAAGGCCATAGACAAAGCTAGAAATAAAAATGTGAAATTAGAACTTAAACATAATTATAAACAGATTGATTTCTTTATTTACGGCTAAGAAAACAATTTGTTGCGAAAAATGCAACAACGAGACTAGACTAAACATTGAACATACTTGACTTAAAAAACTAAACATTAGTTTAAATAAAACCAAAGATTATTTAGTCTAACCTAATCATAGACTTTACTATCTGGGAAAAAAACCATGAGTAACATATACTAATCTAACGTACTCACACGTAACTACACTTAAAACGACTAAGCAAAGTCTTAGCCAAACAACCTAAGGATAGGTGACTAGTTAGTATAACTAGTACAGAAAATACATATACGATCGAGCGAATTAGAAATGACAAAGAAGAACGAGCTAAGAAATAACATAAAACCTAAACCTAATGGCAAACAAAATAGAAAAAAGAAAAGAAGATGGAAGTAGAGCTATACCGCACAAGAGGAATGGACGCCAATTCAAGTAGCGAAGAGATGCCAAAGACNTTTAGTCTAACCTAATCATAGACTTTACTATCTGGGAAAAAAACCATGAGTAACATATACTAATCTAACGTACTCACACGTAACTACACTTAAAACGACTAAGCAAAGTCTTAGCCAAACAACCTAAGGATAGGTGACTAGTTAGTATAACTAGTACAGAAAATACATATACGATCGAGCGAATTAGAAATGACAAAGAAGAACGAGCTAAGAAATAACATAAAACCTAAACCTAATGGCAAACAAAATAGAAAAAGAAAAGAAGATGGAAGTAGAGCTATACCGCACAAGAGGAATGGACGCCAATTCAAGTAGCGAAGAGATGCCAAAGATGACAAGACGTGGCTGCCCGACCTTGAAAAGGACGTTTCTTTCTAGCACACGCTGAAACTAATGAATTCTAGCGTTGTGATAGAGAGAAACAGACGTTTCGTGGTCGGGAATAGACTGAAAATGAAGGGCCTGTGATGGTTTTGGGTGGTCGCGACAGAGGCGGCTGCAGCGGGTGGCAGCGGCGTGGTCGCCGGAATTCCATCGCCGAATTTTCGGGGTGAAATTGACATCAATAGGTAGGTCTTGAAGAGCCCTACCCATTGATGTAAGTATTGTAGGGTAAAGGTGGTTCAACCTTGATGAATTTCAAAAAGAAGAGAAGGCTAGGGTTTCGGATTTAGGTAGATCTATGGAGATTGAGAGGGGCTATTGGGATTTGGGGTTCGGATTCATGGAGAGGAGGTTGAGACGAGTGGGGAGTGAAGTTTTGGTGGTGTTTGGAAGGCGACAGGCGGTGGTGCCGCCATGGAGAGAGGCGGCGGCGGTAGAGGGTGAGTGGGAGAGAAGAGAGAGGCTCTAGGGTTTGTGTAATGGCAAAAATCTGATCTCAAAAGGCTTTTTATATGTCAAGTGAAATTAAATCTAGGCCATTGGATCAAGAATAAGGAAGGGCTCAGATTGAGTCTTGGTCCCAATCCTCAATTGGATTGGGTATGGACGAATTGGTCACAAGTTTTGGGCCAATTTGGCTCAATTTTAATTAAAATATACAATAGCCCAAACTCTTAACCCCCTAATCATTTTATTTAGTCCTAAAGAAGGCATACAATTAAAACAAAAATATTTTTGGTGTATATAATTTAAAGATACAAAACTAAAATATACAAATGAAAGGTAAAAAATATTTTTGGTATTTTTAATAAAGGAATGCAAATAAAAATGCACAAACAATTAAAATCATCCAAATACTAGTATTAAAAGCATGCACAAATTAGGTATTCACAATTGGAACTTGCTCCTTTGTGTGTGGACTCCGAGAATAGGACGTTGCATATACTGAGAGATGCAGATCTGTCATTAGGTATATCAGGCATGGACTTGCGAGTAAGTTTTACTTCTCATGTTAAGTTTGTTCACTTCATATGCGTTGTTTACTTCTGCTGACCTGTCTTCTTTTGTATGTTAGACTCTCATCTTGGAGATTGAGCGTGACCGCAGGAAGAGCGGAGGACGACTTTCTTCAAGAAGATGGAATCCAAGTATAGAGAGTACCGCGGTAAGCACCAAATGCTGGTCAACATACTTGGCGAGGACGACCAATTTCAGGCGCTTCATGACAAGATCAAACAGAAAGATGAGGAGATGAAGGATAAAGATGAGGAGATTATGAGGGCCATCAGTCGATAAAGCATGCTGGAGGGGACGATGAGGACTAAGGAGGATGACCTCGAAGTGAGTAAGTGTGTGATGGCCGAGAATGTTGACCTTCAGGCGCAAGTGGCATCTTTAAAGGCCGATCTTGAGCAGAGCGAGGCTAGGGCCGTCAACTTGAGGGATGAGTTAAGCACTAGGGTCGAAGAGTTGAGCCGAGCTGAGAAAGCCAGAATGGCCGCCGTGGTGGAGGTGGCAGCCCTAGGGGGTACCCTCTGTGTTTATAGGTTTGAGCGAGCTAGCGAGGCGGAGACTTCGGTGCTCATGGAGGCAAGGTTAGAAGAGCGGATTGAGGGTTTGGAGGAGGAGCTGTCGCTGAATGAGTAAGTTGTCGCCCTAAGGGTCAAGAATGAGCAACAACAGGCCCACACTTCTCGTACTTCTGCCGATCCCAGTATGTCACGGGAGTTGTATAAGATGTGGGTTCACGCTGAGGCCCTACTTTACATATACAGGTCTTTGAAGACGGCTCGTGACGCCTGCGGTTACGACCTCGGTACGTCCGGCGGGGACGATGGTGAAGATGTATTAGATGGGCTTGCCTCCGACCCTTGGTACGATGATGAGTATGCCAGTGATGTCGGTGATGGGGGGACGATGTGGCGTGATGTCTTAGTACTTGGTTTTTGCTTTTTGTGTTTTGCTGTTTTCTTTTTTATGGGGGGCATCTCTCAAGCCCTTTGTAAAATGTATTGGAACGGAACGACTGAAATGGAACAATTGTCTTTTGTTGTGTATTTTCGGCTCTTCATTTCTTTTTCCTTTTCCATTGGTGTCTTCTTTTGTGAGAAAGTCCCTGATTTCGGCCAATGTAAAGTTGATTTGGACGAAGTCGAATGTAGATCAATTCGAACGAGATTGAATGTTGATCGATTCGAGGTCCAATATGGACTTAGAAAATAATTTGAGCGAGCTTGGATGTACATTTCCTTTGTTTATTCGAACGAGGTCGAACGTAAATTAATTCGAGCGAGGTCGAATATAAGTTAATTCGAGCGACATCGAATGAGAGTTGATTCGAGCAAAGTTGAGTGTAGGTTAATTCGAGCGATGTCGAATGTGAGTTAATTAGAGCGAAGTCGAATATGAGTTAATTCGAGCGATGTCGAATGTGAGTTGATTCGATCGAAGTCGAATGTAGGTTAATTCGAGCGATGTCGAATGTGAGTTAATTCGAGCGAAGTCGAATATCAGTTAATTCGAGCGAAGTCAAATGTAGTTTAATTCGAGCGATGTCAAATGTGAGTTAGTTCAAGCGAAGTCGAATATGAGTTAATTCGAGCGATGTCGAATGTGAGTTGATTCGAGCAAAGTCGAATATGAGTTAATACGAGCGAGGTCGAATGTGTATTCTCTGGTTGGCGTGATGTGCAGAGTTGGTGGAGTTATGTAAGAATATCACATACTGCTTTGTTTATTCATTCGTTGGAGAATATTACATATTTCTGTTGGCCCGTACATACATTTGATAAGTCCCAGTCTATCTAGTCCCTTCATTGCTCGGCCTGGAGAAGTAGTCGATAGGCAAAGTGGTGAATTTAACACCTAAACTTCGAGATGCCCTCTTCGTCGCCTCATTAAAAACCTCCCCAAGAAAACCCAATTGGGACAAAACTCGGGTGAGGGAAAAAGAGTACGACTTGGAGGACGTCCATCTTCAGAAGTTGACGTATTTGAGGTGGAGACATTCCAATTGTTTGGTAGTAGTTTTCCCTCCATTGTCTCTAGTTGGAATGACCCTTTGTGCTGTCTCCATGATTTTGCATGGCCCGTCCCACTTGGTTCTAAGTTTACCTTCCCGTGGGTTTGTGCTCGCTTGTGTTTTGGCTTTGCACACATAGTCCCTGACCTTGAGTGGCCTAACTTTAGCCGTTTTTTTGTAGTAACGTCCTGCTTGCTGTTTTTGAGTTATCATTCTTATGTAGGCCATGTCTCCTCGATCGTCTGTTTCGTCAAGGTCTTGCTTTCTTCTCGTTGTTGCTTGGTCCGCTCTCTTTGGAGTATCTCAAACTTGGTTCTCCAACTTTGACCGGTATCACTGTGTCAGTCCCATAGATTAGTGAATATGGTGTTTCTCCTGTGCTTGTTTTTGGCGTGGTGCGGTATGCCCATAACACTTCTGGTAGTAGTTCCAGCCACAGTCCCTTGGCGTCCTCAAGATTCTTATTCATGATGTTCAGTATTGTTTTGTTGGAGGATTCTTCTTGATCGTTGCCTGCGGGATAGTATGGCGTGGAGATTATTCGCTTGATGTGCCATTTCTCAAAGAATTCAATGGTCTTGTTTCCGGTGAATTGGGGTCCGTTGTCACGACTGATTTTTTTAGGGATGCCGAAGTGGTATATAATGTTCCTCCATATGAATGTGATAACTTCCTGTTCGCGTATTTGGGCGAATGCACCGACTTCTACCCACTTAGAAAAATAGTAAATTAAAACCAAAAGAAATCGTACATTACCTCATCCCGCTGGAAGGGGTCCGACGATGTCCATTACTCATTTGATGAAAGACTAAGGTGATGTGACTTAGTGGAGGTGCTCGACCGTTTGGTGAATCATTGGAGCGTATTTTTGGCATTGCTCTCACTTTATGACGAAGTCGGCAGCTTCCTTTGTCATGGTGGGCCAGTAGTAGCTTGCCCTTACGAGGCATCTAACGAGGGCTCGATTGCCGGTATGGGCTCCACAGTGGCCTTCGTGTACTTCTTCGCGGACGCGCCTGGTTTGGTTTGGCCCTAGGTATTTTTCCAAGGCGCCGCCAAATGTTCTTTTTTACAAGTCATGGTTGATGATGTTGTATCTGGCCGCCTGCATTCAAAGCTTCTTGACTTCTTTTTTGTCTATTGGGAGCACTCCATCCTGCAAATATGACATAATACGGTTGCGCCAGTCCCAAGTTAAGTTTATAGCGTGTACCTCAATTTGGTCTATTGACGAATGGAGGAAGGTGACTACGTTTTCATTTCCGCTTATGTTCTTGGTGGCTGCTGCTAATTTGGAAAGGCCGTCTGCCTCGATGCTTTGTACTCGAGGTATCTGATCGAGTTGACACTCGTCGAACTCGAGTAGTAGCTTATGAATTTCTGCCTGATATTATTTTAGCCTCTGTTTTTTGATTTAGAAAGTCCCTATGACTTGGTTGACGACGAGTTGTGAGTAACATCGGAGGATGACTCACCGTGCTCCATACTTGAGAGCTACTCTCAGTCCTACAATTAGAGCCTCGTACTCGACCTCATTTTTAGTCATCTCGGGACATCATATGGACTGGCGGATGATTTCGCCTGTTGGGACCTCGAGTACGAGTCCAGTCCAGATCCTGATACGTTGGAGGCTCCATTGGCGTACATGACCCATAGGTCAAGTAACTTGGGAGAGATACGGGAAGCTTCCTGCTCGACCTCAAGAACTATTTTGGCTTCCTGTTCACAGCTGATATGATATATCGTGCTCGCTTAATTTGATAGCCCACTTGTCCAATATCCCCGACAGCTCGGGTTTATGTAGGATGCTTCTTAGGGGGAAGGTCGTGACCGCTGAGATAGGATGACATTGAAAATAGGGTCTAAGCTTTCGTAAAGATACAACCAATGCCAGGGCCAGCTTTTTGAGGTAGGGGTACCTCATTTCGACATCGACCAGAGTTTTGATAATGTAATAGATTGGATATTGCGTACCTATGTTTTCACAGACCAAGACTACGCTTACTGCAACGCCGGATACGGCCAAGTAGATTAAGAGACGCTCACCGGGCTCTGCCTTGGCGAGTAGTAGGGGCGAGGACAAGTATGTCTTTAATTCTCTTAGGGCCTTGATGCATTCGGAATTCCACTGGAGTCCGTTGTCCTTTTTGAGTACGTTAAATAATTTGTGGCATCTGTCAGAGGATCGTGAGATAAACCTTGACAGGGCCGCTATAAGGCCGGTCAGATTCTGTACCTATCTTGGTGACCAACCTCTGATAGGTCTCCCCTGCATTTTTCAACCCGAACGACATGACTCTGTAGTAGTATGTCCCTTGGTGGGAGATGAAGATGGTGTTTTCCTGGTCCTCCACCTTCATGAGGATTTGGTTGTAGCCTGAGTAGGCATCCAAGAAGCTTAATAACTCGTGCCCTGTTGTTACGTCGATGAGTTGATCGATGTGAGGAAACGGAAAGGAGTCTTTCGGGCAGGCTTTGTTTAGGTCCGTGAAGTCTATGCACAAGCGCCATTTTTCGTTTTTCTTTTTCACGATGACCATGTTGGCGACCCATTGGGGGTACTTTGGCTCTCGAATGGAACCGTTGGTGAGCAATTTTTCCATCTCTTCGCGGACGACCTTGTTGATTGAAGCATTGAACTTTCTTCTAATTTGTCATACCGATGGGTAGAGTGGATCGATGTTCAGTTTGTGTGTAGCAATGTCTTTTGGGATACCTAGCATATCTGTATGGGAGAAAGCAAACAAATCGGTGTTGTCTGTTAAAAATTTATGGAATTTACTTGAAACTGTGAGTTTGTGGCCGATGTAAGCTTTTTTGTTGTGGTTGCTTCTATCCAGTTGAATGGGGCTGAGGTCTTCCACCGTTGACCCTGTGGCTTCCACGACGTCGGGGTCTTTGATGACGTCTTTTTGTTTGTCGAGCCTGGGCCCTGACTTCGGTAATTGCTATGCTCCTGAGTAGGGGTGGGTATTCGGTACTTCGGTTCGGTATTTAAGAATTTCGGTTCGGTATTTCGACATTCGGTTTATCAATTGTGTATACCAAATACCGTACCAAAATATTTTGGTATGGTTTCGGTTTAAACCAAATCTTTACTATCTCCAAGTTCTATTTGAAAAGATCTCTGATTCAACTATTCAAAGATAATCAACCAGCCAATACAATATAACAGAAGATGATTCGACATGTTGATAAAGTATCTTTTATGCCAATGAAGCAGCTACTTGTGAAGTAAAGAAGCCACTGAGGCTTAGTAAATCGTGGGGTGTACTTCCATAAACTTTGAAGTTCATACAATTCGTTGATATCATACAAAATGAAAGTGCATTTGGTTCTGATACAAATATTCTTTGGATGCATAAGTTTATGTACAAGAAAGGTTGACATTTTCTCAATTCACAAAAATATATCTAAGGTCACTAGCAAGAATGACCATGCATTACCTTAAGGAACCGGTACATTGCTGAAAAAGTTATAATGGTGTGCACTCAGTGTTATTGGAAAGAATGTAGCTTCACCCGTGGGTGAAATGCTTTCGTTATGCACAACTACAAAGCCAGCATATGGGGGACCAAGCTCCATCCTCTAATATGATACTCTTCACTATAAACGGAAATGCGATGAGAAGGATTGGCATTTTAGTTCCTGCGAAATGTGAATACATAAATTAGTAATATCATAAGAAATATTTATCATCAACATAACCTAAACACTAAATCAATTGAATGAAAAGAGTAAAAATCATCAACTTAAAGCAGAGAAGTCACTGAAGTCTTTAAATGATTTTAGTGGAAAAACCAACGGAGGTAAGAATGCAATACCGTATTTTGATATTTTGGTATACCGAAATACTGAAATATCAAAAATCCAATACCGTATACCAGACCGAAATACCGAAATTTCTGTACTGGAATAAATCAAAATACCGAAAAAACCGAAATCGAAATACCAAATTAATTCGGTTCGAAATTCGGTTTCAGATTTTATGCCCACCCCTACCCCTGAGCTCTCTCCTTTTAATTGTTGAGTGTATGTGCAGTCTTTGGCGATGCGGTAGCATTGTTGAGCTGTGCACTGTTCACTGCGGATGCTGAATATTCCCCATGGGGTAGGAAACTTGATGACCTGAAATAAGATGGACAGGATGGCCCTCATGGCGTGTATCCAGGGTCGCCCTATAATGGTGTTGTAGGTTGTGTCTTGTTTCATGAAATGGAATGTTGTTTCAAGGGTGACTCCCCCGTCCAGAACAAGCAATGTTATCTCTCCGGAGGTTCATTCAACTGTATTGTTAAAACCTGTTAGTGTTATGCAACATGGTACTATATTGTCCTTGAGTCTCATTTGTGTGAGAACTCGGGGGTGGATAATACACGCCCCGCTCCCGTTGTCTATCATGATTCTTTTCACATCGTTATATGAAATTCGTAAGGTAATGACAAGAGCGTCAAAATGAGGAAAGGTCAAATCATGGGTATCTGACTTATCGAAGATGATACTGTCTTTGAGGTAGTCATACCGTTCATGGGTGATCGACCGATTCAGTTTGTGTGTGGTGGTGAACTTCACATGGTTGATTGTTGCTTCGTCGCCTCCACTGATGATCATTTGGATGGTGCGGGCGGGGGAGGGTGGCTTTGGGGGGCATTAATGTTGTTCTCGTCCACGAGCGAAATTGGCTCTTCCTCGGTCGCTCATCAGCTCCCTTAAATGTCCTTGGTGGAGCATGTCCACAACTTTTTTCCATAGAGCTATGCAATCCTCGATCTTATGGCCCCGTCTTGATGGAACTCATAGAGAGCATTCAACTTTCTAGAATTTGGGTCGAACTTCATCTTCTGTGGCCATTTCACTTTGGGGCCGAGCTTCTCTAAGGCGTAAACTATTTTTGAAGGGGAAACACAAAAATTGTAAGCAGATAAAAGTGGAGGCATACCTATTTCGTTTCGGTGAGTCCCCGTCTGTGGACTGGACGACCATTCTGCTTGGCGGGATGGCCGCTCTGACATACGGTTGGTGCCTTTCTTGATTGAGGCGTGAACCTGCATGATCTCTTTGGTTGTCATTTTGGAGATATTTCCTTGATTCCATTTGGATTGATGTTAGCCATTGAGTTGGACCGTTGAGGTCGTCTTCATCTTCTCTCACCTCAGCGCAGTAAGCATTATGAATTTCTTCCTAGGTGGTGGGAGGGTATTTCATGAGTCTTCTTAATAACTTTCTGGTCTCCCTCGGCCCGTTTCTGTTTAACCCATTTTGGAAGGCTGCTACTACCATCCCCTCTGATACGTTTGGCAGGCTCATTCTTTTTTTGTTGAACCTGGCAAGGAAATCCCTGAGTCCTTCGCCAGGCGATTGTCTGATGGCGAATATGTCATTCACCCTAGCTTCTGCTTTTTTGGCCCCGGCACGAGCGGTGACGAACCTGTCGGCCATTTCCTTGAATGTCGCTATGGAACGTGCTGGTAATTGTGAGTACCATGTTAAGGCTCCCCCGTTAGGGTTTCACCGAACTTCTTAAGCAGCACCGATGGTACTTGCTCTTTCGAGAGGTCGTTGCCTTTTACCGCGATGACGTAATGAATGATATGGTCTTCGGGGTCTGTTGTGTCGTCATATATTTCTAAATATGGTGGCATTTTGAAGGTTTTGGGTATGGAATGTGGGGTTGCCTTTTCGCTGTATGGTTGTTCCACGAACCGGTCGACGTCCCGTTTTGGCAGAAGATTCGGGGCGCCCGGTATCTTATCAACCCTTTCTTGGTGTTCCCTCATTTGGTCGCAGAGGGCTTTATTTTTGTTCTCCATTTCTTTCATTTTCTTCAGAATAGCTGCGAGCGCGTCGTTACCTGCATCAACAACAGTGTGAGTGTTACCTGTTGGGGGAGGAGCGTGTTGCTCGTTGATGGTTGTTGTGGTGTCAGCTCGTGCGGTATTCCTACTTGTCCCTTGAGCGGGTTTGTCGAGTATATTTGTCAACCACGCCTCCAATAATTTTTTTATTACTGGCGGAGCTTCCTCTGTTGTGGACGTAGAGGCTCCCTTCTCGTGTGAAGCGGTTACACTCCCATATGGGGGATGTGAATCACTTCGCCTAGGTGAGACACTCAGCATCACTTTTTCCTCGTCTTCTCTGTCAACCTTGTTGATGGTGCCTAGGAGGTTAGTAGTGACACCCATCACCGCTTTCAGTCTTTCATCTCGTTTTCCTGCCATTTTTAGCTCGTGCAAACAGGAAAAAGATAGCTTTTGTTGTTGTTTGTTATTTTTTTTTATAGATCTAGAAGAAACTAAAATTTTAACTAGGAACTCCCCACAGACGGCGTCAAATTGTTTGACCAAAAAGTTTTAAACCTTTTGTTAAACTGATTAATGAGAAAATAATGGATGAATCCTAGTTAAATATAATAACTCCTAGATCTGAAGTTTGAATATATCGATGAGATGGGACCGTGTCCATTACTGGTGAGTGCAAAGTAAATGTTCAATGATTGTCAATGAATTTAACAATGAAAACATGCAATGAATGTGAATAATGTCATTAAATGTAATAAGGAGGAATTTGTCACCAAAATGTTAGATGAGTTGGATGATTCCTTCTTATAACAATATCGTGTGTCAATAGAATATGCAGATAGACAAGGAATCCTTGGATCTTGTGAATAAAAGAGGTATATTGAACAATGGAATCAGAAGACAAGACAAACTTTTTTGTAGATTCTTGATAGTCAACCCTTTACAATATGTTCTCATCAGAAAAGTGAAGATCCCCTTTTTGTTCCCTATCTCTTCCTATTTATAAGAGATATTCCTAGAAAATCCTAAAAAGTACAATTAATGGAATATTAAATGAATATTTCTTTTCACAGTTATAATACTTATTTTAGCCGTTGCTGCTACTCGTTCTCTACTCGACCTCGATACTAATCTCTCTCTTGGCGACTCTTCGCCACTGAGCTGTGATCGGTTTCGACCTCGACTGCGTCTCATCCATTTGTATTCATTAAGTTTAACCTAATTTTGACCAATGATACTTTATTTACTTATTCCATAAAAGGTATACATTTGAAAAAGCTGAATAATTAACATTTAACTACTTTTTCTGTTTTGGCAATTGGCGACGTGGTTCTCTCAAATCCTTTGCCTGTACTTACCATATAGCTCTTGTGGGTGTTCGTTGGTTGGTCACTCCCCATTCTTTACTTATCTGCATAATATGCCACCGCTATATTCCCCTTTTTACTTAATTTATTATCAAACTAATATGTTAATAGACACATAAATATACACAGATGAAAACGAAATACCTCCATTCATACTTTAATGAGGATATTTATGGCATGTTCGACGAATACTAAGATTCCTTTTTTTTTTTTTTTTTTTTTTTAATT
>ML382645.1:19791-45048 GCA_005239525.1 Nicotiana knightiana | reverse complement strand
CCTATATTACTTGTCGACCACGTACACTTGCGTGTGCATTGGGAAATCAACCAACAGTGATCTTCTTTCCTGGCAAAAGCATAACATGTTGACCTTTCCAGACACCAGTATAACCTGGTAATTTTTTCCTGACAATAGCATAACCTGTTGACTTTTTCCAAGACACCGGCATAACCTGGTGGTTTCTTTTCCTGGCAACAGTATAACCTGTTGACCTTTCCAGACAGCATAACCTGGTAATTTTTCCTGACAACCATAACCTGTTGATCTTTTCCAGACACCGGCATAACCCGGTGATCTTCTTTCCTAGCAACAGCATAACCTGTTGACCTTTTCAAACACCAGTATAACCTGGTAATTTTTTCCTGACAACAACATAACCTATTGACCTTTTCCCAGACACCGGCATAACCCGGTGGTTTCTTTTACTGGCAACAGCATAACCTGTTGACCTTTCCAGACACCAGCATAACCTGGTAATTTATCCTGACAACAGCATAATCTGTTGACCTTTTCCAAACACCGGCATAACCCGGTGGTCTCTTTCCCTGGCAACAGCATAACCTGTTGACCTTTCCAGACACTAGCATAACCTGGTAATCTTTTCCTGACAACAGCATAACCTGTTGATCTTTTCCACACACCGGCATAACCCGGTGATCTTCTTTCCTGGCAACAACATAACCTGTTGACCTTTCCAGACACCAGTATAACCTGGTAATTTTTTCCTGACAACAGCATAACCTGTTGACCTTTTCCCAGACACCGGCATAACCCGGTGGTTTCTTTTCCTGGCAACAACATAACCTATTGACCTTTCCAGACACCAGCATAACTTGGTAGTTTTTTCTGACAACAGCATAACCTGTTGACTTTTTTCAAACACCGGCATAAGCCGGTGGTCTCTTTTCCNGCATAACCTGTTGACCTTTCCAGACACCAGCATAACCTGGTAATTTATCCTGACAACAGCATAATCTGTTGACCTTTTCCAAACACCGGCATAACCCGGTGGTCTCTTTCCCTGGCAACAGCATAACCTGTTGACCTTTCCAGACACTAGCATAACCTGGTAATCTTTTCCTGACAACAGCATAACCTGTTGATCTTTTCCACACACCGGCATAACCCGGTGATCTTCTTTCCTGGCAACAACATAACCTGTTGACCTTTCCAGACACCAGTATAACCTGGTAATTTTTTCCTGACAACAGCATAACCTGTTGACCTTTTCCCAGACACCGGCATAACCCGGTGGTTTCTTTTCCTGGCAACAACATAACCTATTGACCTTTCCAGACACCAGCATAACTTGGTAGTTTTTTCTGACAACAGCATAACCTGTTGACTTTTTTCAAACACCGGCATAAGCCGGTGGTCTCTTTTCCTGGCAACAACATAACCTGTTGATCTTTTCTCAACACCAGCATAACCTGGTGATCTTCTCTTGGCAACAGCATAACCTGTTGATCATTTCCAGACACCGACATAATCTGGTGATCCTTTCCTGACAACAGCATAATATGTTGATTTCTTCCCGGCACCAGCATAACCTAGTGATCTTTTTCTGTTAGCAGTATAACCTGTTGATTTTCTCTTGACGCCAGCATAACCTGGCGATCTTTCTGACGACGGCATAATCTGCCGATCTTGTCAACATAGGGTCTCCAATCCCTAGTTGATGTCACTTTTAGGCATAGGGTATCCGTCCCCTAGTCTACATTCACTTTGGGTACAATGTTCCCGACCTTTCATCTCTTTCAATAATCAAGTAGTATAGATTTTATTACAATAACTCGCGAAATTTTTCTAGTGAAAACTGGGGCAGAAAATTTCGTTCGTTTGTTCTTGATGTTGTGCAGATTGCAATTTAGGACAATGGATTCGAGACTACAAAAAGAAGAAGTTTCGATCCAGAATAAAAGAAAAGAAGAAAAGAGAAGGCCAAACCCAAAGTACAGAAGCGGAAAAGATGTGGACTGCTCAAGACAAGTTTGAAGTCCCAAGCTATGGACGTCCCGTCTTGATCCGAAACTCTTCATGTTCTTGAGCAAAGACGGACAGTTGTGAGCACCTAATTTTTTCCCCGCATGGAAATTACTTTTAAAAATAATCAAAAAAAAATTTTCTAATGAATTTTAGAAAATTTTCTTTATTTAGTTACATTTCATGCATATTTAATATTTTAAAATCATAAAAATCATTAAAAAATAATGTTCGAATCTTGATTTCATAGCATGCTAAATTTTAAACTATATTTTTAGGATTTAATTACATTGTTAAATGCATCCTCTAAAAATCAAAAATTGCATTCATAGGTTAATTAATTAGTTAGTTGCATTAGTCCATCATTAGGTAAAAAAAATAAATAGACTAGCCAAAAAATAGTCTTTAAATTAGAATTTGAGTCTAAAGTGGCTAAAAAAATAAGAAAAGAGGGCTGTCCAAATTGGACCAAAATCAGTGGCCCAGTATCTCAAATTCCGCCCCCAACCCGCCAGCCCATTCCCCATGACCCGGACCGCCCCAACCCCTCTCTTTAAAAACCCCACCTTCCCAAAAACCCTAGGGGATCAAAAAAAAAAGGATACCTAATTCAATTCCCCTCCCATAGACAAGAACAACTCCCCATCCTTCATCATCTTCAAATAACATGCCTCACCACATCCTTCATCATTCCCAAAACACACACACACACATAAACATAGAAAGGGAGCTCAACCTAAATTCATGAGAAGACAACAGACCTCTTTCACAACCAACTTAGCTGCAACCCCAACTCCTCTTCAACAAAGAACAAGCCATCACCCTTTTTTCTAAACTCCAACAAATCAGTCGTCGTCGAGATAGAGAGCAGCAGAAAAATCGGACAAAAATATTGAGAGGAAACTGAGGTTTCAAGAATTTTTCAAGCTCTTCTCCTTAGTTTCCGATTATTTTAAAATTTCAGAAATTTTTTTTTGCTTATTCGCTTTTATTTTCGGATTTCTGTTGCAAAAAATGGGGTTTGATTGAATCAAGTTTGTCGTCGTTGTCGCTCACCATCTGATTTCTCCGGTCGAATTCTGTTGCTTTTGTCCGGAGGTTTTGTTGAATACTATGTTCGAAACTTATTCACTGCTCGATTTTGTTCGACTCGATTGCTGTAATTGTTGAGGTTCACAATGTTGTTTCTGCTCTTCAACATTATTGGGCTCAATTTTCAAGTTTCTTGAGCTCTATTTGGGCGAGTTTTGTTGGTTTCGCTGTTGTCGAGGTAATTTCCTTTCGATGTTATGTTTCTGGTCGACTTTGATGTTATAAAGTTATAGGAATGTCATGTTGTGAACTTGAATCAAGGACAATTGAATATCTATGGATGAATGTGATTTGTTACACTCTGTTTTGAATTTAACAAGATTTAAGCAGTTTGTTCCATATGTTTTGTATGAATACATCATATCTCTGTTTAAGCACGTTTAAGTGGAAATATCATTTAAGTTTAACTGTTATTAGTGTCCTTAAAACTGAGAAAATGAAGGCTGGCCTCACCGCCCATTTCGACGAGCTTAATGCTTTGTCCTTTGTTTCTTGGTTAACTATAGCATGCCTTTGTAATATGATGATTGTGTTTGTTTTCTTTCCATTTTCGTTGGTTTGATGTCTTAAATTGGTGGAACTCAGATTTTGATAAAGAATTGAGATTTTTTTTGCACCCTCTCGATTCTCCTGATGAGTAGTGGACATTAAGAAGCATTTCTTATCGGCTAAAATAATATATCTGTTAGTTTTCTCCATTAATATTTTTACTTTGGGGTATTCACTCAAAAGTGACCAACTTTATCGGTTTGGGCTGCTCCAAATATTAGTTCTTGCTATTGAAGATGGTTTCCACAATAATATCTTGTCCATAATCCATGGCCTCGGTCATCTCAAATTGTAGGAAATCAACTTATGAACATTGTAGCTTGCTTTATTCGCAATTTAATTTATCATCGTGATTTTGCACACGTTCGCGTGACATAAATACGATTTAAAAAAAAAAAAATTAAACCAACATATGCTTGCGCGACTTTGGCTATTTTTCTAAATAAACTAAGTGCCGTGAATTGTGTACATTTATGTGTGGCATGATTCTTGACACGCCAAACTAAATGAGTATACATATGCGTGACTCGTATTAAGGTAATTATTTAGATAATCAAATAATACGAAGCGGTAAAAAATATAAATGCACATAGGTATTAAAATTAGTAATTAAACAACTTAGGTCAAGTATAAATCATTAAGACACCGTGCTAGAACCACAGAATTCGGGAGTGCCTAACACCTTCTCCCGTGTTAAAAGAATTCCTTACCTGGTCTTCTGGTTCGCAGACTTTTTAAACGCAGTCAAAATTTCCTCGATTTGGGATATTAAAAATAAATGGTGTCTCAGAACACCGTATAAAATCCGGGTGGCGACTCTGAAATAAATAAATAATCCCAAATTCGATTATGTCACTTAAATTGGAAAAACTCCCAATATCACCCTTATCGGTGAAAAATGAGGTGTGATAGTTATGGCATAAGAAACTTGGTCACGCAAGCATGCATCTTATAGAGAAACTCTCCAAGCATGATTTAGTTATTGGTCTCCCTAAACTCAATTTGTCTAGAAATCATGTATGTGGCGCATGTCAGATTGGTAAACAAACTAGGAACTGTTTCAAAAACAAAGACATTGTGTCTACATAAAAGCCTTTACAATTGCTTCATATGGATTTGTTTGGACCCACCTGAACTGCTAGCATAGGAGGAAAACGATATGCTTTTGTTATTGTTGATGACTACTCACGTTTTACTTGGGTGATTTTTCTATCTCACAATGATGAAGCTTTGATAAACTTTGACTTCTGTGAAAGATTTGAAAAAGAAAAGGGGTATCTGATTACAACCATTCAAAGCGGTCACATAGGAGAATTTGAAAGCAGAGCATTCGAAGACCTCTGCAATGGTCAAGGATACACTCACAACTTCTCAACTCCAAGATCACCCCAGCAGAATGGAGTAGTTGAGCGGAAAAATATAACTCCGATACTAGAATGTTCCCTACCAAATCACTTTTGGGCAGAAGCGGTAAGCACGGCTTGCCACATTCTCAAAAGATGTCTCATAAGACCTATCTTGAAAAAAACTCCATATGAACCATGGAAAATAAACGATCCAACACAAGTTATTTCCATCCGTTTGGGAGCAAGTGTTTCATCCACAACAATGGTAAGGACAATCTTGAAAATTTTGATCCAAGAAGTGATGAAGGTATTTTTCTAGGTTATTCCATAAAAAGTAGATCTTTTATAGTTTACAATAAACGCATTCTATCTGTAGAAGAATCATTACATGTTATATTTGATGAAAATAATACTAATATCGAGAAAGGAATTATTGCAGGTGATGAAGATCAAAACCAAGAAACACCTCAGTCAAGAAAATCTCAAGAGTCGACTAACAGGGTAGACGGTGTCACATAGTCAACTACTGAGATTAGCGATAGTCAACCAGAATCACAGAAGGAGTCAACTACTCATACGAGCGTAACACGTGCAAATGAATGGAGAAGTGAACCAGAATATCTTCAAAAGTTCATCATAGGAGACCCAAGTGAAGGAATAAAAACCAGGGGATCTCTCAAGAAGAAGGCAAATATAGCACTGATTTCTCAGATTGAACCAAAGAATATAGAGGAAGCTCTAAATGACTCAAGTTGGGTACAAGCAATGCAGGAAGAACTGGATTAATTTGAAAAAATCAAGTGTGGAAACTACTGGCTAAGCCTGCAGATGCTACTGTAATTGGAACAAAATGAGTTTTCAGAAATAAGCACAATGAGGATGGAAAGGTTGTGAGAAACAAATCCAGATTAGTAGATCAAGGGTAGTCACAGCATGAAGGAGTCGACTATGATGAAACCTTTGCTCTAGTAGCTCGACTGGAGTCAATACGAATTCTGCTTGCATACGCATCTTTCAAAAGATTTAGACTTTTTCAATGGATGTCAAAAGTGCTTTCTTAAATAGCTTCATTGAAGAGGAGGTATATGTAAAACAACCTCCTGGATTTGAAGATTCAAAGTTTCCTTACCATGTGTATAAGTTGACCAAGGCATTGTATGGACTTAAACAAGCTCCACCAGCATGGTATTAAATACTTAGCTCATTTCTACTTGATCACGAGTTTATAAGAGGTATGGTAGATACTACATTATTCATCAAAAGATCATAGAGTTGATGACACTATCTTTGGTAGTGCTAACCCTTTTTTGTGCAAGGAATTTGCCAATCTTATGCAAAATGAGTTTGAAATGAGTATGATGGGAGATCTCACATTTTCCCTTGGACTTCAAATCCAACAAGCTAAAGAAGGAACTTTTATATGCTAGACGAAATATACAAAGGAGCTAATTCAGAAGTTCGGTATGAGTAGTGCTAAAGCTATTGGCACACCAATGTGTCCGTTAACATATCTTGACAAAGATGAAAAGGGAAATCCTATCAATGAAACCAAATATCGTGGAATGATTGGATCTTTACTTTACCTAACTACCAGTCATCCAGATACTATGTTTAGTGTATGTAAATGTTCCAGGTTTCAGTCAGCTCCTAAGGAGTCACATCTGACTTCCATAAAGAGAATAATTTGTTATCTCATTGGAACTATTTCTTACCAACTATGATATCAACGTTCTAACAATTTTAAACTAGAAGGTTTTTCAAATACTGATCTTGCAGGTGATAAGGAAGACAGAAAAAGCACCAGCGGGACATGTCAATTACTTGGAAAAGCAGTGATATCATGGAACGGTAAAAACAAGGATCAGTCGCACTATCCATAACGGAGGCTGAATATATCGCCATCGGACAATGTTGTGCACTGTTATTATGGATTTCTCATCAACTGGGTGACTATGAACTATTTTTTAAGCCTATTCAAATATTATGTGATAACTCTAGTGCTATATGTCTTTCAAAGAATCTTGTGTATCACTCTAAGGCTATGCATATAGACATCAAACATCATTTTATTAGAGATCATGTCTTCAAGGGAGATATAGAATTATCATTTGTTGGCACTCCTGATCAATTAGCAGATATTTTCACTAAGCCTTTACTTGAAGATAGATGTTGTCTTCCAAGAGAACTTCTTAGTATTATTTCTCTTGATCATAGAAAGTAGGACCTATTTGATATTTTTAGATTCTTATATGCTTAATGTTTTAATTCTACCTGTTTCCCATCATCTGCAGCTTTCAAGAAAGGAAAACTAATCATCATGACCTTTCACTGACACCCTTTCCATTCTTGTACTCAATCATTAGAATTTTCCCTTTTTAATCTCTAAACCACTCATCTCAGTCTTCATCATTCCTATCGTTCAGAAATCCTTCAAACTCTTTCCCAACAGTTTATTCCATGGCTTAACACTCCAAAAATCCATCTGCCCCCACTAGAAAAAGTACTCACTCCAGAGGAAAACCCTCTTCTTAGCCGCCAGAACCAGTAGACCTAGGGTTCGACCACTCATAAGGGCTGGCCTCTTCTCAGGAAGAACTTTCAGATCACTCTCATCACTTAGGATAAAAAGCCCTAGGAAAAAAGCCCATGGAAGATCTCCATGAATCTCTTACCCTCAAGAAATCCATAATAGACCTTTCAAGTTCTCTAGAGTCTGACCTTAATTTCTGGGATACCCCCAACAGGAATTCCTTCGTTGCTCTGAAAGAAAAGCCCATTGCTCATGGCAGAGTAGTCGACCTTGACGACATGGAAGCCCTCAATTGTAAGGTAAAGGATTTTTCAACGATGGTCAAAATTCCTCTCTGTACCCCCCTCCAAAAGTCTATGAACCCTTAATGAGATTGTTTTATGCAAATTTTCGTTCTAGCAAGTCTGATAAATTCGAATCCTTAATTTTAGCTAAACGCATTGTTCTTTATTGTTCCATGTTCGACTCAATTTTTTAGTGTAAGTGCTCTAGTTTTCCCATACTTTTCAAGAATACTTGGCCTGATGAATTTGAAATTTCTTTTGATCAAGCAAAATGTTGTATTTCTGAGTGTCCATCTGATTTCCTCCCTAACTAGTTAGGTCCCAGTGATGTTAGCTTTGAAACTCGAGTTCTTGCCCACATTGTTGCAACCACTCTTCTTCCTTGTACTGGATCATTCTCCACCTTCTCTCAAGGAGATACCTTTCTTGTTTATTGTCTTGTGACCAAACTCAAGATTAAATTATTCTTTAGGGTCATAAATTTCATGATAGAAGTGTTGATGATCCCACCAGTTTGTCCTATGGTATGGCTATCACTCACATCTTGGAAGCCCACAACATCTCTATCTCGGAATACCCTTTTTGTCTCTGTTTCAAAATCCTACAATTCTAGAGCGTTTGCTAGTATTGGTTATGTGTGTGTAAAGGGCTTTTGGGTGAAGAAACAAGATAGTGAAGTCAAGAATGTTCAACATGATCCCAAGTCCAAAGCCTCTGGTTCCCATCACATTGTAAGTGATCCTGATCTCGCTGAGAAACTGACTACCATTGACAACAAGCTGACCACCATCAAGGATCCTCTTGCTGCCACTCAGTCAACTGTTGTAGACATCCATACAATCTCTAAGGATACAAGATCAGATGTTTCAAAGATAAGGGTTAAGATCCTCAGATATGGAGAAAACACAGTCAAAGCATTCAAGGAAGTGCATGACATGATTGATGGAGTCACCGTTTCAGCCAATGCTAGCTTTGAACGACTAAAGGAGGCGATTTGCAACACTCTTACTTATTTCTTGCGTCGCTAGCTGGAAAATTTTCAAACAATATTTTTTTGTTTTGCTGTTTGCACTGGATAACCAGTCGCTGGATACTTTTTCGTTTCTTTTTTCTATAACTCTGCATGCCTAAAATGCCTGATTTAGCATCTATAATACTTGCCTAGCGTGTAGTTATCTTTTCACTACTTGTTTTAGTATTTGTTTATCCCCTCTTTGCTTATGTCAAAAAAGGGGGAGAAAGATTTGTACATTGCAGGTAGTACATTGCAGGAGTCGACTAAAGAAGGAAATACCTAACAGTTCGCAGAACCAACTAAAGTATGCAACATTTGTTTAGGGGGAGTCGACTGAATAATGTTGCACTCATTGAGGTGGAGTCGACTACAAGAACTATAGGGAAGTTAATTGTTGTTATATATTATTTTTGTCATCATCAAAAAGGGGGAGATTATTAATTATAAGTTTCAATGATGACAAATAATATATTACATTTTGTGTATGGTCTCAACGAATATATTAAAGTGATTCAAGAAGCAATACCAGTCAAGGAGAAGAATCAATGATCAGCAAGAAAGGGACATACTTTGAACGAACCATCTTCCCTCTTTTTGTTCTACTCCAAACAAGTATTGTAGTTCTTTAGATCTGTTGTGTAATTAGTGAGAGAAGAAAAAGATATAAACATTGTTGAGGTATTGTATCAAGAAAAGAAAAGAGACATAGAGACTAAGTTGTTGGTGTAAATCTACACCATTCATTCTGTACTCGAGAAACATCGATCACTAAAGAAGAATACCCTTGCAACCCAAGGGGACTGGACTAGGATCACGTTGAATCTGAACCAGTATAAAAACTATAGTGTCTTTATTTCCGGTAGTTTATTTCTCCATTTACTATTATCCTCTTCTTATTTCTAGTCGACTAATTGGTAAGCTAGTCAACTAATTATAAAAGTTTTTAAATAATCAATTCACCTCCCCCCCTACTTTCAGTGTTTACCCTAAAAAATGATTAATAATTAAATTTGTATGCGGTTTAAAGGATATGTGATTTAATTCAATACGAATGATATAAGAGCAAAAATTAATTAAGTTAGAGATAAAATAAAAGATCAAACCAATTGTAATGTGATGATCAAGCCTGATCTTAGGTTGAACAGTGTAATTCGACCTCGATCGTACCAATAAAATTTTATTGTATTGATTTACGTGTCACAATGTGTCAAAATAAAAAGAAACCTTCCCCTTTATATAGTAGAGGAATTTAAGTCCTAGTACAAGTCTAAATAAGGTAAAAATATCCTTTTTCTGGTAAATGTCGATACACAATTGATATCATATCGGATTCACGACGTAATATCCATTGAGCGCGAATCTTACAGCTCCCTTCTCACCATGCATAATCGTTCTCCGCATTTCCCGTGGTCCAAAAACCTTACTTGGTCTGGGTCCGTTATTTCACCGTGCCCAATCCTAGATGCATCGTTCACTCCTCCCAGGTTCCGATACGAGGGGACCTTCGGCCTCACTTGTAGTCGTGTCGAGCGTGCTTCCCTTTTGCTTCCTCATCAAGTAATCGGGGAAAACTATGCCCCCTATAGTCCCATCGCTTCTCAGTAAGCAAATTTATCAAAGCAATGAGAGGCATGAATTAACCTCGGCTCCTTCTTCCGTACGCTACAACCGAGCTGATGAGTCAGTGAAATGTCCCATCAGTCGCATCGTTCTGACTTCGACATGTGTCAGCCACTATTTGACTGTCCCCAAATTGTAAATGTCACGCATTGATTATCCCTTCTCTATAAAAGTTTCGGTCCCCTTTTCACTTTTTTACTTTCCGATTCTAATGATCCTTAATTTACTCTCGAACTCTTCACTTATTCTTAACCCCTTCAAACCGTTATACATTGTTTCCTAGATCATATTTTCATCTCCCCATCTTTAAATCTCCATACTCCATCTTCAAATCTTCAAATACGACCTTCATACCTTCAAATATTCATCCTCACCTTCAAATCTTCATATTTTCCAGAATTTGATGTAAAGACTTCGAAATTTGTGCCTCAACATACCGTTCCTTCAACTTTTAATCTGGCTACGGATGACGAGGTGGCCTCGGAACCTCCCCTGAAGAGGTTTATCCCTAGAGACTGCTCCATTGAGAACGACTTCAAAGTCGAGAACGCTTCCAGTCAACAAGATCGAGGCGAGGGGGTATAGAGGTACATATGCTCCATTACCGAGGATACACTCCCTACAGTTTGGGAGGATTGAAATTGGGAGGACAAGGAAGTGGTCATCTCTGGCCTCGATGAGGAAATTACCACTCACGTGGAGGTGTATCTAAGTGTTTACACTTACCCCTTCCCACTTGCCGTGATGGATCCTATAATCCTTAGCTTTTTCAAAAGGGTAGGAGACCTATCTCCGGCAAATTCACCCGTTATTTTGGAGGATCGTAATCATCCTCCGCCATTTTGTCAACAACACCGAAGCACCTCGATTTACCATTGCCACCTGATTCGTCTCTAGAGTCCCCGAGTTTTTCGAGGGGAGTTGATCAAGCTTGTTCGTCTAGAAAATAAATCTCCATTCTCGAGTATCGATGAAGATCGGGATCGAGGCTGGCAGGGGAGATTTGTTAAGGTGAAAACCGAAGATCTCATTCCCCCGAATTTTTGCCGTTCCCTGAAAAGTGGAACTCAGCACGTAAGTTCTTTTCCTTCTTGAGTAATTGGAATTTCTTTTGTTCATTTTTCTTATTGCCCGTTCCTATCATCGTGAAGCGGTCTCCCATGTTCCCAATAGAGTCCCTCGTATCAAGGAGTGGATCTACAAACAAATGTCATATTTTGAGCGCGAATGGTGAAAACTTTCAAACGGCAAGTGGGAGGATCGTTCCTATGGTCAGTGCTCCTCCCGAACAAGTCTACTTTCATACTCAACCGTTATTTCTACTAAGTTCTTTTTCTCTCATAGGTTTGTCCAAGACCAATGAGCTTCAGCCATTAGACGAGGACGAGGCTCTGTCCTCCCTTGCTAAACCCACCGCTTCAAGACAGCCTGGAGCTGCTACACAGGAGGAGAAAAAGAGGTAAAAAAGTGAATCTTTTGGATCCCCGGACGTCTAATCCAAGAAGAAGAAGATGGTAACTGTACGAGTCTGGAAAAGCAACAAGAAGAGTTTCCAAGCCAGGGTACCAGAACTCGACTCCCTCTACCGACTCGGGGATTACCCTGAAGACGATGAACTAGAGTTCGTCGGCCATTGACGAAGAAGAATAGGTGACAATCGGGGAAGGTGTACGAGAGTCCGATCCCTATTCATCTCGGTAGCCAGAAGGAAAATCACATGCTACGGCCTCCTGAGAAACTATCCCTACCTCGAGGGAAATAGTCGGTATCATTGACATTGCAGAATCGGCGCCTCATACAGATTCCATGTTCGACGAAGCTCAGACCGTCAAGGAGAATACAAATGAGACGGCATGGGCCGCAGACGACGCACTCAAAATGTTCGTCGATGGTGTGGACATGGGCGCGCTGGAGGATTATTTTGAGATTTGTCATCTGGAGATCCCGAAAAAAGATATGTTGTTGGGAGTAGGCGAGCCGAGCTTGAGCCCGAAGCTGGTGAGGTAATTCCCTGCTCCGATCTTGGATCCCGACCGTAAAAGAATGATCGTGTTTACTATCCCGACGGACACCTGGGTGCTTTCCGCTTTGGTTGGTATGGCCAGCTATCTTCGCTGCCTGGTGACCGAAGAGGACCAGGTGATTGAACGAAGTCAACACATCCTTGTACCCTTCGTGCATCTTATTTAACTTCAGTGTGTCTTCATGATCTTATCGATTTGTTTTTCAGGCTTCGGTGCTCCACCATGAAAGCTTCTGTCGGTCTCGGATGGAAGTCAGCCAGCTTGAGTTTGAGCTTAAGGAGCAAGTCCGCAGAAGGATATGTACAGGGTGCTCAGCGAGCAAAAAGACGATGCCCTCAAGGATCTCCCTATTTTTTAAGCCGAGCTTGAGAAAGTTCAAAATGAGGCTTTGTCTGTGAAACAGGAGCATGACGAACTGGTCGACAAGGTAAGGATTTTTTAAATTAAAAACGAGAGGTTAGACGTAGTGACTAACAACGTAACCTCGCAGGTCTAAGAGAAGATTGACCTGATTGACAGGCTCTAGGTCGAGATGAATGAGCTCAACACTTCGACCGAAACGCTCACGAGCAGGATAGACCTTTTGGCCTCGAAAAAGGAGGCTATAAAAAAAGAGTTGGTGTCAGTCAAGGACCAACTCCGGGTGGCGAAGGATAAGGCCGACAAGTGGTCTCAGCTAAATGACAAGATTTGGGCACGACTGGATTCAAACGTCTCGGAACGGGATGACCTCGGCCGGGAATACACTACGCTGAAGTTCAAGTTAGAGGCATCCTCGATTGATTCCTTAGAGGTCGAGGAGATGTTGTCCCAATACAAGACATATGTGGAAATAGTTGAGGCCCGCTTAATAACAAAGGCTGAGTATGTAAAGCGACTGTCTCGGAGGGAGACCCTTGAAGAGATATATGCTCAGGGGTTTGATCTGTCGGTCGAGATTGAAGAGGCCAAGAGGCTCGAGGCCGAGGGAAAAGAGTTATACTATCCCGAAGGTTCCGGTGTTGAGTCGAGCTTTGGTGAAGATTAGGGGGAGATGCCTTAGATCTTTTTTGTTTCCTTTTGTACATTTCTTTTTTTGTTTATTTCGAGTCCATTTTATCGTGACTTTGTAAATACCTTTGGAATATATATATATAATTTTCCCTTCGGTAACACTCTGTCTTTTAATTTTCAGCATCTATTTGCAATTTTCTTTTCATGGATCGTCATCAATGCCTTAGCATAGAATTGTACGTAATCTGGAGTACCCGTTCTCCGGAAGCCCGAATGAGGCCAAGTTCCGATAATAACTCCGAGTTGTTCGTGGCTTCAAAATCTTGATAAAATATGAAGGTCTTTAATATACTTGAGCGTTTTAGTCATACACGATGGTGGTTTGCTGAGGGTAACCTTTTAATAGGTTTTAATTATACATAAGGTCTTTACTTTCTAAGTACGGATTTGGACATCTCCGAGCCGTTTTAGGTTGGCCGTATCCTTTCATGTGCGGGCCCTGCCTAATAAGCTCGGTGCCTCCCAGATTCGATAGCTAGGGCCATTCGATTATTTTATTGGACGATAGTCCCCGAGTCAGGGTATCCTGTGGGATCTAGGATTTAGGATCCGTTATTCGTTCTAAGTAATTCAATGCATGCATCAATGGTGCACAATGTGTAGTGATAAAATATAAACGGAAAATTTCTTTCATTGCTTTGTATGTAGAGTACATAATCATAGGTGCATAAACCTTATGCTATGGCAAGAGTGGGCTACATGGGTATGGCTAGTTTGATCGTTTGACCCTTAAAACAAATCCTAATTACCAAGCATTGGCTTTTCATATTCGACTATTGTTGGTCTAATGTAGGTGATCAGCAACTCCAGCTTTAGGCCTCCTTCAAAACTAAAGTAGCATGTTTTACTGTTGTGTCATTAAAAATCTTGGCGTAAAACCCACTCCGGGAAAAGACCGGTTCAAGAGAAAAAAAGTACAATACGTGCTTTCAAACCTAATAGTCACATTTTCCTTCAGTTGAGTACCTGCACAAGTTAGTCCATAATATAACAAGTTTAGAAAGGGAATTGTGTTTGTATCTTAGCAGTAGTACCGATGTAAGTGTGCCATGTTCCAGTTGTTCAGTAGTTGCATACTGTTTCCCGACTTGAGTTTATATGAACCTTTCCTGGTTATTCCAGCGACTCTATATGGTCCTTCCCAATTCGGGCCTAGTTTCCCGTAGTTTGGGTTCCTGGTATGTAGCGTTACTTTCCTTAACACCAAGTCCCCGACTTGAAAATGTCAAAAGTTGAGATCTTCGGTTGTACTACCTCCTTACTCGCTGCTTTTGGGCGGCCAATCGGCCCAGGACTGCTTCCTGTCTTTCATCCAATAAGTCTAGACTCGTGGTCATGGTCTCGCAGTTTGACATTTTGGTAGCATATTGGAACTTGAGGCTCGGTTCCCCCGCCTCGACCGGGATCAAGGCTTCCGTGCCATAGACAAAAGAGAATAGGGTTGCTCCGGTAGTCGACTTCAAAGTCGTTCGGTATGCCCACAAGACTTCGGGCAAGATTTCCTTCCACTTTCCTTTTGAATCGATCACTCTATTTTTCATGTTTTGGATTATAGTTTTGTTCGTCGATTTCGCTTGTCCGTTCCCACTAAGGTAGTAAGGTGTTGATAATATCTTTTTGATTTTGTGGTCTTCGAATAACTTACTTACCTTGCTGCTGACGAATTGTTTTCCGTTGTCGGAAACTATCTCAAATTGTATCCCAAATTGACATATTATGTGATCCCAGGTAAAGTCGACGACCTCTTTCTCCTGGACCTTCTCGAACGCTTGAGCCTAGACTCACTTGGAAAAATAATCGGTCATGAATAGTATGTATTTGGCTTTACCGGTCATCTATGGCAGGGGACCGATGATGTCCATCCCCTATTTCATAAATGGACATGGCGACACGACCGGGTGAAGCATCTCTCCCAGTTGATGAATCACTGGGGCATGTCTTTGAAACTCGTTGTATTTTCGTACGAAGTCTTTCGCATCTTTCTCTATTTCATTCCAGTAGTAACCGGCTTTGATCAATTTCCGAGCCAGGGATTCTGCCCCCGAGTAGTTCCCGTAAGTGCCCTCGTGGACCTCTCTCATAGTGTATTCAGTCTCTCCCGGACCCAAGCACCTAGCTAGTGGGCCAAATAGAGTCCAGATCCTCGATTTTATACCCGAAGTGAGTAGTAACTCCTTTTCGACCTAGGATATCAAAGCCATCATAAAGTCGGCCACAAAGTTTGATAAAATCTAAAATTTTATGGCGGTCCGTAGTTTATACTCAATATCGTGCCCGCTAATTTCTACGGACCATTTGGCTAACCGGCCCGAGAGCTCAGTTTATGCATGAAATTCCTCAGAGCATAGGAGGTCACGACACATATGGGTGGCATTGAAAGTACAGGTTTAATTTCCTAGAAGCTCTTAGTAAAGTGAGTGGTAATTTTTCTAGGTGGGGATACCTTATTTCGGTATCGCCTAGGCTTATAATAATATAATAAATAGGAAATTATGTACCTTGTTCTTCCCGAACCAGGACACAACTTACCGCCACCTTGAAAACCGCCAAGTAGAGGCATAGCTCTTCGTCCGCCTTCGGAGTGTGCAGCAACCGGGGGATCAATAGGTATCACTTGAGTTCTTCCAAAGCTTGCTGAAATTCAAGAGTCCACGAGAAGTTGTTCTTCTTTTTCAATAGTGAGAAGAACCGATGACTCTTATCCGACGATCTCGAGATAAACCACCCCAATGTGGTTATTCACCCGGTCAGTCTTTGTGTTGTTTTGATGTTGTCGACTATGGTGATGTAATCTATGGCCTTTATTTTTTCCAGGGTTGATCTCTATTCCTCGGTTAGTTACCATGAATCCGAGAAACTTGCCCGAGCTGACCCCAAATGTGCACTTCTCCGGGTTTAGCTTCATGTTGTACTTTCTTAATATGTCGAAGGTTTCCTGCAAATATTTCAAATAGTCCTCTACTCATAGTGACTTAACCAACATATCGTCAATAAAAACTTCCATTGATTTTCCTATTTGTTCTTCGAACATCTGGTTGACTAGTCGTTGGTATGTGGCATCGGCGTTTTTTAATCCGAATGGCATTACATTATAGCAATAGGTGCCGAATTTGTTATGAAAGAAGTATGTTTTTTATTTCCCCAGTCCATCCGAATTTTGTTGTACCCGGAATAGGCGTCGAGAAAACTAAGTATCTCGTTTTCGGCCGTTGCATCAATCATTCGAATCGATGTTGGCAAAGGGAAAGAATCCTTTGGACACTCCTTGTTTAGATCCTTATAATATACACACATTCTAAGTTTATTTTCTTTTTTAGGCAGGACTACTACATTAGCTAACCAATACGGGTATCTAACTTCCTGGATTGAGCCTACTTTTAGAGTTTAGATTCCTCGTCCTTGATGAATGCGTGTTTGATCTCGGACTGTGGCCTTCTCTTATACTTATCTGGATGGAACTTCGGATCCAGGATCAATTTGTGACTAATTATCTCCAGTGGGATCCCTGTCGTGTCTAGATGGGACCAATCAAAACAATTGGCAATAGCTTTAAGAAAAACAATAAGTTTTTACCTGAGCTCGGGGGTTAACCCCGTGTCCATGTATACCTTTCGATCCGGTAGGTACTCGATCAGTATAACTTGCTTCAACTCCTCGATCATCGATTTGGTGGCATCAATGTCATCGGGTTCTATGAAAGATCTCTGGACGCTGTAATCATCCTCATCATCTGCTCCGTGCTCCTTCTGTTTTTTCGGCTCAGCTGAGGTTTGTATCATTGATTTCTGTTTAGTTTCTTCTTATTTGGTTGGTTTCCTTCTTTTTATGTCAAAACCGCGAGCACCAGAATCACTTCATCGACAATGAACATTTCATTTGCGGTCGGCTGTTCTCTGTAGACTGTTTTGACTCTTCTCGGAGTGGGAAATTTCAACGCTTGGTGTAAAATCGAAGGCACCACTCTCATGTTGTGAACCCGCGGCCTTCCGAACAAGGCATTGTACCTCATATCCCCTTCAATCACGCAAAACTTTATTTCTTGGGTGATCTCGGCAGTGTTTACCGGTAAAGTTATCTCACCCCTCGTGGTGTCGCATGCCATGTTGAATCCGTTCAATACCCAGACCGCCGGTAATCCGTTCAATACAAACACAGCTGAGCTACCTGGATCAATCAACACACGTTTAACCCGAGATTTATTGATAAGTAGGAATATTACCACCGCATCGTTGTGAGGTTGTACGATGCCCTTGTTGTCCTCATCGCTGAACGAGATGGCTCCTTCCAAGACATAATCTTGGGTGCATTTTTCTCTCATGATAGAAATTTTGGTATGCTTTATCATTGGCCCTTGGGGGACATCAACTCCCCCAATGATCATATCGATTACGTGTTGAGGCTCCTCTTATTCGGCATGTTTGTTGGCGTCCCTGAATCTGAAGTGGATTTTGGCTCGCTCGCTTAGGAATTATCGAATGTTCCCATTGTTGAACAATAGAGAAACTTCTTCTCTTAACTGTCGGCAATCTTTGGTCCTATGACCGTGAGTACCGTGGTACTTACAGATCAAACTAGGATCTTTCTGGGCAGGGTCGAACTGCAATGGTCTTAGCCACTTAGTCTCTTTGATGCGCCCTATAGCTGACACTATACTTGTAGCGTCCATGTTGAAATTATACTCCGATAATCTTGGTGCCTCCCTACTCGCGAGCAACCTGTCAAACCCATTTTTGCTCATCAGGCCCTGACTGCTCGGTCCTCGGTCATTTCTCTTATCGTTCCTTGTCGGGTGGCGTCCGGATCCGTTCTAATAGGGTAAACAGACCCTGAAGGGATCCCGAGTTGGTCGTCTTCGACTATGAGCTTCGATTGATACATGTTGTGGATGTCGGCCCAGGTGACCGGCGGGTACTCCACCAAGTTTTGATTTATCTATTGAGAGGCCACGAAGCTTTCATGGTTGAGCCCTTGAGTAAATGCCTGAGTCCTCAACCGGAGGTAGATCCATCCGTTCCATCTGTAACCTCGACACGAACTCCCTAAGCATCTCGTTGTCCCTCTACTTGACCTTGAAAAGGTCTGACTTCTTCGTCAGGACCTTGATGTCACCCGCATGGGTCTTTACGAAAGCATCTTCAAGTATAGCAAACGAGTCAATAGAATTCGGAGGCAAGTTGTGATACCATATCATCGCTCCCTTGGACAAGCTTGCCCTAAATTTTTTCAGCAATACTAACTCGATTTTGTCGTTTTCCAAGTCATTCCCTTTTATTGCACATGTATAGGAGGCTACATGCTCATTTGGATCCGTGGTTCCATTATACTTGGAAATATCGTGCATTCGAAACCTCTTTGGGATCGGTTTCAGCGACGCGCTCTGGGGGAAAGGCTTCTGAGTGAACTTTAGAATCTGGCCCCTTCAATATCGGAGGTGCTCCCAGGATCTGATCGACCCTGGAGTTATACGTTTCCACCTTCTCGTCGTTGTCCTCAGTCTTTTTCTTACCAGATTCCATCCATTTTGTCAATGCTTCGAGCATCTTCATCACCTCGAAAGTTTCCCGGGCCTGAATTCGTCCGGTTCCACGGCAACTTGTTCATCCCTCCGAGTGCTTTCCGGGACTGATCGGGCTCTACTATGTTAGGGGTGTGGATCTGCTTCTGTAACTGCGCTATCGCCGCTTGCTGAGCCTGCAACATTTCAAAAATCAACCGCATGCTCACCCCATCACCTTCACCTTCACCTTCGGGCGCCCCTCGAGTCGTTGGCCGGGTTCCTCCGCGAACGTTGTTTTCTGGATCAGTCGGTAGATTGATGTTGATGGCCATCTGTGAGTTAGCATCGACCGGTTCGACGGTTGGAACACCATTGGGATCGATAGGGGGCACATCATTGCTAGACATCACATTATTATTCTCACCATGATGGCCTGACTTAGCGTCAACGTTCAAGTGAGCAGATTGAGAATTTGACATCCTTAGGCTAACCTGGAATCAAAACTTCAAAGAACAAGCGTAAAATAGGGTGTGTTATGGAGATTCGTATTAAATCACCTCTATTATCCTTAGCCCCACGGTGGGCGCCAAACTATTTACCATAAAACATGAGTAATAATTAAATTTGTATGCGGTTTAAAGGATATGATTTAATTAAATACGAATGATCTAAGAACAACAAGTATTTAAGTTTGAGATAAAATAAAATATCAAACCAATCATAATGTGATGATCAAGCCAGATCTTAGGTTGAACAGTATAATTCGACCTCGATCGTACCCTCGATATGAGCTCGGTTGCGAACAAAGAAGAGAACAAGTGAAGAACACTTTTTATAATAGCTAGAAGACAAAAATAAACTTTTATTTCTTTTATTTGCGTGTCACAATGTACCGAAATAAAAGAAACCTTTTCCTTTATATAGTATGGGATTTCAGTCATAGTACAAGCCTAAATAAGATAAAAATCTCCTTTTTCCAGTAAATATCAATACACAGTTGATGTAGGATGGGATTCGCGCCGTTATCTCCGGTTGAGGGCGAATATTACGGCTCCCAACTCGTCATGCATAATAGTTCTCTATGTTTCTCGTGGTCCAGAAATCTTACTAGGTCTATGTCGGTTATTTCACAGTGTCAGATCCCAGATGCACCGTTCACTCCTCCCGGGTTCTGATACGATGGGGCCTTCAGCCTCGTTTGTTGTCATGTCGAGCCATGCTTCCCTTTTGTTTCCTCATCAGGAAATCAGGGAAAACTCTGCCCTTGATTTTACCCCTATATATATAGATATATTTAAAATCACAAATTTCACAAGTTTTATATATAGTCACGCATATATTATTATATGCACCATAGGTTTCAAAAGTTCTTTTCTTTTTTGTTAAACATCGCGGGGAATATAATTATATCAGGTAAATTGAAAAGGAAGAAGTACAATAATAGTACTATAGAAGAGCCAACAAACCCTGAGGTTGGCCGTTGCTTTGACTAATATTTATAAGAATGTTGCAGTACCGCAAACACGCTATACTACAACAATATGTACAATAAATTAAGAATACGTATTACTATTCTAAAATAAATACAAGTTGTATAGAAAAACTTAATAATAAGTTGCTTCGTAAGCAAAAGTTTACCAATCCTTTTTAAAATCTCACCTAAACAAATTGGAAACCTTTATATATATATATGTGAAGGCGTTTTATTTTGATACTAATTAACAATAATCAAAATAATTTATCTGTTGTTTGAAAAGTTAGACGAGATACCGATTTCTATCTCGAGAATATGCAGAGTTACATCACATTTGTATTATTACTTGATAGTTAGTACGAATTTGTTGGAGCAATTAATCCTAAAATAAATTTATATGTAGGATATTTATGTATTTTTCGATGCGGAATAAAATGTGAATAACAACCTCATAACTATGCAGGGTTTGGTTGACAGTATTAAATAATACATATAATACGTGTGCGAAAATTTATGTATTCTATCCGAAATGAAATGTGAAATAAAAAGACGTATACTAGCAATAAAGGAATTAATTATTTAAAGACAAAAGTATCCTTTAAAATAAGCAATTTGCATGATCATCTGATAATAATTCATTCATTATTAATCATTCATAAAATAATTGATGTATCATAATTCACGCATAATTAGTATGTGAATCAAATCAAATAAGTAACATTGACCATGGCACTTGGCTAGCTTATCAAGGCATATGTAATCGTAGTTATCACTTATCAATCAACAATTAATTACGTTACTTATATAATAAAAAAAATGATAAATCGTTTTCTTTATTCCTTTGGCGAAATATTAATGTATTTGGATTCTACTTAATGTTTGGTAGATATTACTCATGGCCTAGTTGACAATTATCTTGGATTGACTATATCCAAACAAAATTTCTCTTCAAGTCAAGCATTTTATATGTCAAATATATACTCCTTATGTCCAATTTTACGTGACGAAAGACGGTTACAAGATTTAAATTTAATAAGTTCAACTTTTACCGTTTTTTTAGATAGTTGTTATCTATTGTATTGTATCGTATTGTTACTTTAAATATAATTTTACAGCACATTTGAAATTATGGATTCAAATTACTATTTAACTAGTTGAAACTATAATAACGTTTACATGAGAATATATACTATGTGTTGGTTCGATCGAACACGTTGCAAACATAAAAATGGTACATCCACCTCTATATTCGATACACTTTCCTTTTTAGTTCGTCATAAAAAGAACGACATAGGTTCTATTTATAAATATAAAATGAGACAAAGGGAAGGGAGTACCTTATATTTAAATAAATCCGTAACACAAAAAATAATTAATTTTAGTAGGCGTTTGGACATAAAAATTATAATTTTTGAAAATAAAATAGTATTTGGAGTTAAGTTGAAAAATAGTATTTGAAATTTGAAATTTAAAAGTATGTTTGGATATGTATTTCACTTGAAAAAATATTTCGGTTTTGTGAGTGGGGAAAAAGTATTTTGAAAATTTTTCAATTTTGCTTTTTCAAAAACTCATTTTCGAATTTTTTTTCTAAAACTTGCAAATTTTATGGACAAACTAATTTTTCGAAAAAAAAAATCTTATGGACAAACGGATCTTTAGTTTATCCGTATTTTAGAATTAAGATACTAAAGAAAAATATACTTTGGATAAAATCTGCTAATGCTTTCCAATTTGCTCAAGTACGGCTTTCTGAAAAGAACACTTTCTCTTCTTTATTTCTCTTCCTTTTTTATTCAATAAACAAATAAAGCAAAATATCCATAGTTTTCTATGTGCAATTTTTTTTTAATTATATAATTCAATATCAAAAGGTGAACCAATTTAATAAATTATCTCCTAACTCAAAAATAAAATATAGACAAACGAAAGTCAACTATCTATATAGGTAACGTACATCTCTATCTAATTGAAGTACATGACGTGAATGATTAGCAGTCCGCACGACTGTTTCATTCGCTGGATATGCCTTACATATTTTTTATTTGAAACTAAAAATTAAGTTCTAATTTGACTTTAATTTCTTGATTATATTGCACTATCTAATCCATATCATTGATATTTCGACTATACTTTAAACTATTAGGACCGTTTATCCAAAGATATTTTTCCTGTTTTTCGATTGTTTTTTCAAAAAGTATTTGTCTATGAAATTTTGTAAGTTTTGAAAAAAATTTAAAAATGAGTTTTTCAAAATTTGACCACCTTTTCAAAAAAAATTTAGAAATTTTAAGTGAAATGTATGTTCAAACACAATTTCAAATTTCAAATACCATTTTTCAACTTAATTCCAAATATCTTTTTTTTTTCTAATATTATAATTTTTATGTCCAAACGCCTAATTACTCACTTCAAAAGAATTTCAATATTAAAAATAATGTAAGAAAAGATATATTTGCTCGATTGAAACAATTTTGTACAATTTCCTAATGATAAAACTTCATATGGTTAGCTATACTTTTGTCTTCAATAAGTTGCTCAGTATTCAATTAATGCGGGTTGAAATATCTGATTGCCGGGTTGGTTATATATGATGTTAATGAAAATAGTAACTTTTATATGTTGGAAAAAAAAAAGATTACGAAATAAATAAATACTACCAAAAATATGGAAGATGCATTATAAATTATATACAATTCAAATGCAGAGATGCTCAGAAAAATATGTTAGCAAAAGAAAACTTCAACTAATATATTTACAACGTTCTAAATCACCAACTAAATATTGAAACAAAAATGTTATATATAAATTACATTCAAAAAATGTTAGAAGAAAACTTAAGAAGCAAATATTGCGCTCTAAATTCGTAATTATTTATTTAGAGCCTGTTTGAATGGGCCTGTTATAAGTGAATTTTAAGCTCAAAGTCATAAGTTAGGAATTATAGCTTTTGGCTTTTGGTTTATTTTTGTCATTAAAAACAAGTGCTTAAAAGTAGGGGTGGGCATTCGGTTATTCGGTTCGGTATTTAAGAATTTCGGTTCGATATTCAGTTTATCAATTGTGTATATTACATACCGTACCAAATTATTTCGCTACGGTTCAGTATTTATTATTTTGATTCGGTACGATTTCAGTTTAATATTCGCTAAATAAGCAACACTAAAGAGTGACAATGAATTAATGAAATGCTGCCAGTGCCATTCATAATAACGAAATGCTGCCTGCCTTAGTTCAAAAATGGTTTCAATTAGCCAACATCCAACTCAAAAACGAAAAAGTGTTAAGTTAACACTTAACGAAATGCTAGTTTAGGCCTTGGAACAAGTAACCAAAGTTATCTTCCAATACAACAAAAGTAATATATCAAGCTAGAAATTATACAAAGAAACAGAAAGGTCAAAAATACCATAAAATTAAATCCAATAAACTTCCCAAAAAACGAACATAGATCACCAAATAAAATAACAGTACTCTGAAAATAACCTTCATCATCAATCTCCTAATCTGAAGATGGCTAGTGTTCTTCAGGTTTTCTACATAGAATCACTTGTAACAGCAGATGATCTCTTTGTTTGCCCGGAATAGCGGAACCCTAATTCGGAATGAATTCTGACTTCTGAGGAGTGAGGACTGAGGACAAGGAGTGAGGGAGGAGTTCGTGAAATCATGACTGCTAGAGTCGGTACTGAGGACAAGCCGACAAGGAGTGTGCTTGAAGCCTTGAATTGAAAATGAAATGCCCTACTTTACTTTAGACCTAATTGAAATATTGAATAAAGATTAGAGAGTAGGCTTGGTCTGTTGGGCTGCTGGAGTGGCCAAGTGGGCAGTGGGCTCAGGGCTGGGAAATATATTAATTTTGGGCTGGGTTGCTGGACTAGGTAGAGGTCCAACTTAGAAAAAATTTAGAAAAAAATCGGTAGTTCGGTATTTCGGTATACCAAATTTTCAAGAAATTGATACCGAGTACCGTACCGTAATACCGAAATACCGAAAATATAATACCGAATTAGACCGAAATACCAAAATAATCGAAACCGAAATACCTAATTAATCCGGTCCGGTTCGAAATTCAGTTTTTCCGACTTTATGCCCACCCCTATTTAAAAGCACGTTTTTACTTTATCCAAATACTACAAAATAACTTAAAAGCGTGTTGATACCCAATTTTTCCTCAAACTATTTTTATTTAAATTTGCATATATACCTCAAAATCACTTTCCATAATAATTGGCAGTTTTTCATAATTTTACCAATTTATTTTTCTATTTATTTAGTGTTTTATATTCAATAACTATTCATAAATGGCATTACAAATAATTTCAAATTATTTCTTAGCTCAATATACCATTCTAGTCCTGTCAAGATTTAATTCTTTCATAAATTAGCCAATTTTGGTATTATTTAATTATAATTACAGTAATTTTATAATTATAGCCTAATTGTATATTTTATACCATTTTAATCATTGATTAGCCGTTTTATATTTTTTAAACTAGCTAATTAATTTAATTGTACTTATTTAACCTCAATTTCATTTTTTGTATAATTATTAGTTGTTTTATTAATTATTTATTTAATTTTAATGGGTATTTAACAATTAGCCACATTTATTTAAATTATAGCCTAACTCTAAACCCAACCCACCTGATTTATTTAACCCAATCTACCCAGCCCAAAACCCAAATCCTTACCCGGCCCAATTTCAAACCAATCTGGGTCGTTGATCAAATTAGATCAACGGCTCAGATATTTGTTACCATAATTAAACCCCAACTACCCCC
>ML382645.1:0-19712 GCA_005239525.1 Nicotiana knightiana | reverse complement strand
ATGAACTCCTTCATCTTCTCCGACCACCCCTTTGCCGGAGACCTTGAAGCCTTCGTCCTCTTGCCTCTCATGGCTCTCCTATGCCGGTGATGTCCTCCCTAAGACCCTCAAAGGGCGAGAACCCGTCTTCTTACACCCCTGGTGTCCCTGTTCACTTCAAGCCTCCAAAAGCATGATTCTGAGAAAGGCTATGACCTCTGAGGCTCAAGTCATTGCTGTTCGAGGTTCTTTTTTGTCCTCTTAGAGGTTTTCTGTAAAACCCTAACATCTGAAACTTCCTATTCTCTTAGATCTACACTAGACCCGGGTTTATTACGAGTATTATTATATTTTTTCTTAAAGATTTTCCATTTTTTAAACAAGTTTTTCACTTAGGGTTTCTGAAACCTTTTCTTCAAACGATTTCTCAAAGTTCAAGTGATTTTTATCATATGCTTAAACGTTATCACTTTTAATCATGATTTATTATGTTAAAACTTTAGTTTTAACACTGTGTTCTAAATTCTGAGCATGTCTTTTTCTTTCGATTTGTATGTGTGTCTGTTTCCCATGAGTAATCCCTCTTTCTTTGTGATATTTGCTTCACGATGCTATTGGGTCTTTGATTTTACTGCTTCTTGTGTGTTCACCCTGCATGAATCATTACTGTCTTGAATCCCTGAATGATTGTGAGTAGTACTATACTGATTGTTCATACGATATCCTTTGCTGATTCTGAATGTTTTCTTAGATACATGAAGCCTTCCCTTAATTAGTACTAATTTTGAATCCCTGATTGCTTGTGTGGATACTCTTTACTGATTTCTGACTACTTTCCTTATTTTTTACAACTTTAAATCATTTTGTCACCTTATTTTGTGGTTGACTGCGCTATTAATTGATTGTTACTATTATTTCCTTAATTAGACCCTAGGTACCTAGCCCTAATTACTTATGTTGTACTTGCAATGTTTGAATTATTACCTTATACCCCGCTATGTGAATTGTTTCCTTAATTAAGGGAAGACTTGGGTTGATTCTTATTTTACTGATTCTAAGTTATTATAATTACTGAACAAAATTGATTCTTCCTTATTAATGATGAACTGGTCCTTCTTGCCTTATTTTCTACATGATCCTTACTGTTTGAATTAATTCCCTTAACTTAAGGGAGTACTTACCTTAAATTCCTGATTGATTGATTCTGAATTCTTCAGTTGTTATGCTAACATGATTCCTACCTTATTTACCTAGCCTTAAAACTATTATATATATGCTCTCTTTAGGACAGAAAGAAATACGAACTGATCTGTTTAATTCTCTCTCTCACACAAATAAAAAACTCTCTACTCTCTCTTTTGTGCTAATTACTACTATTCTAAGTTAGCCGGCTGCAAGTCAAGGCTAACTATTGTGCATCTCCTACTTCCTGTTTGTGTTACTGCTTTCTTCACTTCACTTGTATGTTCTAATTTGGATTTCAGTCCTCAAAACCAACATGTTTCTACTACTGTTGTAATTCAGTATGCTTCTAATTTGCTTTTACTTATGATTCAACATGTATCTAGGATCCTGGACTCCCCTCTGCATGTCAAGTTAGGCTTTATTTGTTATGAACAGCATGTTTCTGTATACTTAGCACCTACTTCTTACATGCCTATGACTGGTACATTAGTTTAATCATGGTCTTACTTGTTTCAGGTGTTAATCTAACCTAGTACTTTATTGTACCCCTAATCCTCTAGACCCTTAGGAGTTTCTGATTGTATGCATATATATGTGTCTGCCTGCTACATGTCTGCTCTCACATGCTCTGTATTTGTCCCTCAAATCTCATTACCCTTGTTTGTGATTGTTGGACTATCTCTGGTCCTTTGTGTGATGTTGAACCTCTATTCCAGTTATATTTCCCTCTTCAAAACTGTTTTCTTACTTACCCTTTCTCAAAAATGTTTTCTTACTTAAACCCCTTTTAAAAAAAATAAAAAGCACTCTCACATATACTCTTAGAAGTCTAGGTTCTGCTTCTTCTGTGTGAGCATTGCCTTAGGACCCTTGAGCTCCTTCTGAACTTTGACACACAGAGGCTGGCCATTCCACACTGCACTTACTCTATTTTGGCTATGAAATCTGGGTGTGAGCACTGCCGGGGAGCCCTTGAGGTCCTTAGGGAACTCTGACACACCCAGATTATGAGAAGGTTGTGAAATAATACTTGGCATTGAGGGCCTGGAGACTTGAGCCTATTCTGTAGGCTCCCTATAGTTAACTTCTTATTTTCCTTCTATTTCAGTTGTGTAATTCTTATCCAATGGCCTGTAATAATAATTTGTAAACAAATATTTGGGAATGGATAGTGAATGGGGGGTTATTTATATAGGTTCTCCATGTTAAAGGGTAGATACCATGCTTCTAAGTTTACATTTCTTACGTGTGCACTAGAAATTCATGCTTAGGGATGATTGCATACAAGCATAGCATGCATTAGATATCCTGTTCCTTAGGTCCATGTTTATTGTTTCAGCTTCCTATTATGGTATTATCGTTTATCATATAGAAATCATGCTCTAGGATTAAAACGTTAATATAAACCTGTTATTCATGTAAACCAGTTCTAATATCGCTGTAATATTGTGGTACACCTAAGAATCATGCTTAGGATAATAATGCGCTAATACAGAAGTCATCCTCATACTTGCTGCATAGCATGTTCAAACACTGTGACGTTATGCATTTAGAAATCCTGGCTAGGAATTCTGCATACCACCCATTCTGCATCCCTATGTGTGCATATTAGATATCATGTCTTAGGACCTCATTCAACACGTAGTTTAACTACTGAATACATGAAAAGGCCCCTAAAAATAGTTTCACCATGTTTTCAAACAACTAGTAATAGTTCTGTATTTTTGCAACACCTAAGTACAACAAACTAACTTGTAACAGTTTCCTTAACAATCGGGTAATTACTGAATATTGTCATACGCTTAGGCAATGCTTAGGTGTTAAATCTATTAAAACTGGAAACATACTCCTTTATACCTGCTGCTTGACTATTAGTGGTTATAATTAGTAAGAAACTGATAAAATTCATCCTCTGAAATCAGCAATAAAGCTGCCTCACTATTGCATTCTCACCTAGATATCATGCCTTAGGTTTTGAAGTTAATAAGGCCTTACTTGTGTTTGAGTCGTGTTAATCATGTGCACAATCTGTGGAGGAATACTTGGGCCTTGTATCTACTCTTATTTGTTTTTCCCTTATCTGAAGTCCTAATTGTCGTTGTTTGTCGCTTAGAATCTTGTCCTTTAAACCTAGGGGTCAACCTAGTACTTCCTTTTATGATAGTAGTCCTAGCCTCCTCTAGGACTGATAGGATGGCACGGGTAATAGCACGCAATAGAGTCCGTGACCAACACACGCTTTAATTACGTTCACGGGGTGGGAAGGGTAGAATATGGATATGATGACCGGTGCGCTAACAGCACGTATAGCCCCTCTTCGAGGAGTGATTACGGGGTATTGCATTGATGTGATCCATATTATTATAAACCTAGGACACTTTTATATGCTAGCTTGTAATCTTCTTTACTGTTTTCTAAACATCTATATGCTTAAGACTTAAATCCCTTCTTATTTGAGCATTTACTTGTTATTTGCTAGTTGTACAAATTCATGAAACCATTTGGCCGGGAATCACACTTGTGGATCCTGAGAGGTGCCTAACACCTTCCCCTTAGGATAATTTTAAGCCCTTACCCAAATCTCCGGTTAGCAACGTAGTTGTAATTAAACCCCTTAGGTGCCCTAATGCACCGTTAAAATCGTTAGGTGGCGACTCTTCAAAATATGCAAACCCCTTTCCCAAAAGGAAAGAGTTGTCCCAACCAATATCATTTAAAATAAGTCAATCTAAATGGGCTCTTAATAGTTAGCGCTTTAAAGACATTCGAGTAGAACTCAACATTGTGCATGTTGGCATAAGAAGTAAAGGATAGAAGAATTAACCCAAATAGCCGCTCACCCTACCAGTTAAACTAAAAATAGTCGGTGAATGTATAATATATGAATAATTTATGTATTATATGTGTATAATTGTGTATAATAAATGTATAATCTATGCATATGGCCAGAAAAAGTAAACAATTAATATGGCTGGCTATTTATGTAAACATCCCAACAATTCCCGATCTCCTATAGAAATTTAGAAGAATTAACCCAAAGAGCCACCCAACTAACTTCTTAAACTAAAATAAGCCGGTGTATTTATAATATATGTAAAATTCATGTATAATACTTGTATAATTGTGTATAACAAATGTATAATCTATGTATACCGGCTAGAAAAAGTAAACAACAAATCTGACTGGCTACTAGTGTAACAATCCCAAGAATTTAGTTTATTCAAGTATTTACTTTTCCTCAAAGACGAAACTGACATGTCTCTTTGTTTTCTTTTGTAACTGCTTTAAATCATTACTATTGTTTTTACCGTTTTCTTTAACGTGCAAATACGTGACAACTTATTTTAATACTTATTATTGCATAATCATTCTCAACATTCATACTCCACTCGTGCCAAACGAAATACTATAGCGACGCTTGATGAGTGGTTGCGTTCTTCCTATATTATTACCCACTAAACTCGGAAAGGCTTATTTGCGGTAAAACTAGTCGATCAGCGGTGCAGTCGACGGTTCCGTGCCTTTCCCCTTTGAGTTGTCCACTCAAGGGTACCGGTCTAAAACCCCATAGAAACCTTACTTTGTTGCATTGTTTCATGCATCATGGTCAGACCTAGTCGAGCTAAAGTGTCGTCCGCACGATAGCTTTTAAGATAGCCTTATCCAAAAGTCCACTGGGTTTCCCTAAACTCAAACGGACACCCTCACGTTCTATGTATTTATTTGGAGAGCTAAATGCTTCTTGCTAATTATTGACGTTAAATAGTCGAGTCCGATGGGGGTAAGGGCCTAACCTTATTTGCTTTGTAGAAAAATGAGGCACGAAGTCCCCAGATTCGGCATGGTCTCCAATATCCACCCAAGACTGTTGAGTTGGTGGGAGGATCTGCACTCTAGCGACAAAGCTATCGTCAGGAAACACTTGGGTAACTTACCTGTTGCTGGGACTTCGCGAGATGGGAAAACTGTACAAGGAAAGCGAGAATGCCGAGTCTGGGGAAGGTCCTTCTAGGACCAAGTAGATAAAAGTGTCTTTATTTTTCTCTATCAATGTAATAAGGTCAACGGCCATTAGTGACTTTTATTTTTCGTCTATCATTTTAGGATTTGTCTATTTTTATTATCAATAAAATGTGGCATTTAGAATTTTAAGTTCTCCAAATTAATTTGTCGCTAGGCCTACCTCAGGCACAAAGAGGTTCCTAACTTAGGACGCGCTTTACATTTCTACATTATGTATTTAAATACCGCAATATTCTTTTTCATAATCCTCACTGACTTGGTTACCTTTTGTTTTTATTTTTTCCTACTCCCCTCCCCAAAGGTTAGTTCGTGCATTCTGGCATCATCAGCCTATCGCACCAGATCCAAGGGCCCTCCACCTACTCCTCCCCCTAGTCCTCCTAAGGGAAAAGACAAAGGCAAAAGTAAGATGGAAGAGTCCAGCGGCACCAGAAAGGAGAATGTGATTGAACGGGTAGAGGCCACTGATGGCCGAGGTATTCAGGTCCTGCATGAGAACATGTCACCACTTGAACAGAAATTGTTGAAGTTTCAGGAAGAACTCGATCAAGTCCGGAATCTGGCCAATTTGTCATTTTCCCTCAACATCCCCAACGTCAACCTTCCAAATACTCAAAACTCCGCACCTCCACAAAATATCCCAAGACAGCAAAATCATCTCGCACCTCACCATCACGCCACTCCCCCAAAGAACCAAACTCTCCCGACACAGTGCAATGCCTGCCACACCTCAAATAACACTCCACTACTCATACCTGAACCTCCAAACCCCACAAAAGACCATTTCCACACCTATAACAATCCCATCTATGTGGAAACCATGACCCACTCCACTCCGCCTATCCCACAGGCGTCCAAGTTGACGAAAAGTATTTGCTTATCAGGAACTTGGCCGAGGAGCTTAGGAAACTGACCAGCCGAGTCTAGGGTGTTGAAGGAACCAAGGGGATTGAAGGGTTGAATTATGAAGACCTTTGTATCCAACATGATGTCGAACTGCCCGAGGGGTACAAACCTCCAAAGTTCGAAATGTTTGACGGTACCGGCGATCCGAGAGTCCATCTGAGGACCTATTGCGACAAATTGGTTGGCGTGGGAAAGAATGAAAGAATTCGCACGAAGCTGTTCATGAGGAGTTTGAAGGGAGACGCACTGTCTTGGTACATCAGCCAAGACCCCAAGAAATGGTCAAACTGGGTAAGCATGGCGTCTGATTTTATGGACAGGTTTAGATTCAACACAGAGAACGCACCAGATGTGTTCTACATTCAAAATTTGAAGAAGAAACCTACAGAAACCTTTCGCGAGTATGCTACTCGCTGGAGGTCCGAAGCCGCTAAAGTCAGACCTGCTCTAGAGGAAGAACAGATGAACAAGTTCTTTGTCCGGGCTCAGGACCCGCAGTATTATGAACGGTTAATGATGGTTGAAGGCCACAAGTTCTCTGACATCATCAAATTGGGTGAGCGGATTGAAGAAGGTATTAAAAGCGGTATGGTTACAAATTTTGAAGCCTTGCAAGTCACTAACAAGGCTCTACAGTCCGGTGGTGTGTCTAAGAAGAGAGACGTGGGAGCCGTAACGGTTTCACAAAGAACCAAGTCCCCACTCAAATACCAAACCTATCTGACACCTCCACTCACATATCATCCAACCCCGAATTACCAACCACCCTCACCAAATTACCAAACTCCACCACCTTCTTACAAAGCTCTACCACCCACCTATCAACCTGCTTCGCCTAGATATCCACAACCCCCTCCTGTCTACCATACTTATAATTCCCAGCCATCCCATTACCAATCACCCCCTGCACACCAAAACTTCCCTAGACCTCGTCCCAATTTTGATCGCCGCCCTTCAAAGCAATACACCGCCATAGCCAAGCCCATTGACCAGTTGTATGAGAAGCTCAAATTTGTTGGTTATGTCACACCTATACCTACTTCCACTCCTGAGAACCCTTCTCAATGGGTTAACCCAAAAAAATCCCATGCATACCATTCCGGCATGAAATGACACACCATCAAAGAATGCCGCTCTCTGATGGACAAAATACAGGCTCTCATTGACAACAAGATTATTGTGGCAAAGGACCCCGCTCCAAACGTCCGCGACAATCCTCTGCCAGACCATAAGGGTAGAGGTATCCATATGACTGAAATAGAAGATGATTGGGGTCCCGAGGGGTCAATCGGGTTGATCGCAGAAGGTGATGACCCAAAGAAACCCGCAGTCACTCTCAAACCGATCATAGTCCAGATTCAGCCATCTGAGGCCGCTGAGGTGAATATGCCTATACCATTTGAGTTTGAAGCAGCGCCACCTGCAAAGTCACCAGTGCCAATTGAAGTTGAGTTTGTATCTCTAGCAAATGCACCAGCATCATTCAAGGTCATAGTCTTGCCACCCCGAACACACATTCCGTTTGAAGTAAAGATGGTTGCACCAATTTTGATAGCAATGTAAACCACGCCACCCTTCTATTCAAACGTTATCCCTTGGGACTACACAGCCGAGGTGAGAAGGAAAGGCAAGGTCAGGTCTGAGGAAGATGTCGCAGCATAGGGTATGACGAGAACTGGTAGGATCTACACCCCTGAGCATCTGGCCGAATCAAAAAAGCAGGATGCCAACCGGCCTCCCCTTATCGAAACAGGTCCCGATGACCTTTGGAGAAAGGTACAGGCTAAGGAGTCTTCATTCATCGACCAGCTGAACAAGACCCTCGCACAAATATCCATCCTCTCTCTGCTGTAGAATTCTGAAACACACAGGAATTCTTTGTTGAAAGTGTTGAGTGAAGCATATGTGTCAAACAACATCACTAGTGGGGAAATGGCCAATATGGTAGGCCAAGTACTGGAGAGTCATAAATTCACTTTTCATGAGGAAGAGCTACCACCTGAAGGATTGGGGCAAACAAAGCACCGCACATGACAATGCAATGCGAAGATCATTTCATCACAAGAATCTTGATCGATGGAGGTTCCAGTCTTAACATCTGTCCGTTGATAACACTCAAGAAATTGGGTAAAAGGCTACATAAAATAAGGGATGGGGAGATCAATGTGAAAGCCTTTGACGGTTCTCAGAGGTCCACCATGGGGGAGATCAGTCTATATCTACAGATGGGACCGACTTGGTTCGAAGTGGATTTATAGGTGATAGATGTGCTAGCATTCTACAACCTGTTGTTGGGACGACCCTGGATTCATGTTGTTGGGGCCGTAGCATCAACGCTACATCAGGCGGTAAAATTTGAGTGGAACCACCAAGAGGTGATTATTCATGGTGATGGTAGCAACCCCATTTATAGTCGTCAACTATTCCGGTGATTGACGGAAAAAGGAAGATAGGCGGAGGAACTTACCACCACATTGAACGGGTCAATGCTATCGACAAGGACAAGTGGTGGGACAACAAGATTGAGAGCATCCTGAACTGGAGATGGTATGAGCCAGGCAAAGGGCTCAGTAAGAACCTCCAAGGGATCACGAAGCCCATAAAGCTCAAGGAACATGGCACCACTTTCGGTCTAGGGTATGAGTACACATGGTAGGAATTCAATGACTGGTCGTTCCCTTGGCACAATCCCTATTACCCTTTGGAGCAGCCGATACCTCATCTTGAGCAGACTTTCAAGCAAGCCGACACTATTTACGGTTCAGACGAGGAAGAAGCACTTGCAGCAATGAGGAGTTTGTTCCTAGAGGATGAAGAAATGGATTGCTGTGTTGTTCTCGAAGGGGAGGGGGAAGAAGGCTCTTCCATGCAGACTGTAATANTCGGGGTAGCAAGGCTAAAACAAGCATTATTTACTGTTTTATTTACCAAATGATTTTCCTTTTCCTGCATTTTTCAATTTCTGCAATAAAGATCTTCAATGTTCAGAACAGTTATTCAATCTATCAAAGCATCTTCTAAATTTCTCTTACCAATCTGATATTTATTGTTATTGTTTTCTCTCACTACTTTATTTATACAACATTACTATTACTTGTCTTGATGAACCGATGACTGTGACATGCAACGAGACAATGCAGCAAACGGACATTGATTCAGATGAAGACGACATACCTAACGATATTGTCAAAGAAGTTGAGGACTTTGAGAACAGACCTAAGTCTAACCTGGATGAGACCGAAGTTATCAACCTGGGGGATTCAGAAAACGTCAAGGAGACTCACATCAGCATTTATTTGTCACCATCAGAAAAGAAAGAATACACAGAGTTTCTAAGAGAGTATGAGGACGTATTTGCATGGTCGTATGATGACATGACTGGTCTAAGTACGTCTATTGTGGCTCACAAACTGCCAACCAATCCAATGTGTCCACCAGTGAAACAAAAGCTCAGAAAGTTCAAACCCGACATGAGTTTGAAAATCAAAGAAGAAGTTACCAAGCAGATCAACGCCAAATTTCTCCGGGTAGTGGAGTACCCCACATGGTTAGCCAATATTGTACCGGTGCCAAAGAAGTACGGGAAGGTCAGAGTCTGCGTCGACTAGCGGGATCTCAACTGGGCCAGTCCGAAAGATGACGTCCCCTTGCGAAATATACACATTCTGATTGATAACTGCGCCAAGCATGAATTGCAGTCCTTTGTGGATTACTTCGCTGGTTATCACCTGATTTGGATGGATGAGGAAGATGATGAGAAAACGGCATTCATTACGTCGTGGTGAGTTATTGTTACAAGATGATGCCATTTGGTCTAAAGAATGCAGGGGCCACTACATGAGGGCCATGACCACCATATTCCATGACATGATTCATAAGGAGATCGAGGTGTACGTGGATGATGTCATTATCAAATCAAAGAAAGCTGCTGATCACATGGAGAATTTGGAGAAGTTCTTCAATAGATTGCGAAAATACAATATAAAACTAAACCCCGCGAAGTGTGCATTCGGGGTTCCTGCTGGGAAGTTACTGGGATTTATTGTAAGCCGTCGGGGAATAGAATTAGGTCCGTCAAAAGTCAAAGCCATTCAAGAGCTACCACCACCAAGGAACAAGAAAGATGTGATGAGTTTCTTGGGGAGGCTTAATTACATCAGCCGATTTATAGCACGGTATACAGTCATCTGTGAGCCAATCTTTAAGATACTAAGGAAGGACGCTGCGACCGAGTGGACCAATGATTGTCAAAAGGCTTTCGACATAATCAAGGAATATTTGTCAACACCGCCAGTCCTAGTACCGCCCGAACCAGGCAGACCTTTGCTACTCTATCTTGCCATGTTAGATGGAGCTTTCGGCTACATTCTGGGGAAGCACGATGAAACAGGAAGGAAGGAACAAGCTATTTATTACCTCATCAAGAAGTTCACTCCATATGAGTCCCAGTATTCTCTACTAGAGCGTACCTGTTGTGCTCTAACTTGGGTCGCCCAAAAACTGAGACATTACTTCTGTGCCTACACAACATATCTCATATCAAGGATGGATCCATTAAAGTACATCTTTCAGAAGCCCATTGTTACACCCCATGTTTTCGTGCGTGAAAGTATGCCATAAGTAAATTGATGAAAGCTCGGAAGTGAGATATTACATCCCGCATTTTTTGTATGTTAAAGTTTCGTAGTAAGTTAATCGATGTAAGCTCGGGATGATATTATCTTGAGATTAACGTAGTAATGCTATTTATAACAAGCGATAAGTAAGTGTCATATAGGATAAAGAGTACACGAATTAAAGAAAATGAATTTCGTTTAAGGTTACCGATTTGGGATAAAATACAGGTCGAGCGATAATAATCGACATTTATGGACTAGTACCATACAAAGTACCATATGATCGTGATTGTATGATGTATAAAGTATATTAAAAATGAGTAGTATTTTTAGGTAATTTGAGCTAATTCTTAAATATGTGGGTAATTGATTAATTATCGGGCAACGGAATATTTCCTAATTTAAAAAAAAAAATTAATTAAGACTAAAAATACCACACCCCCCCCTAAAACGTGGCAGTAATCCACCATGTATACATATGACTAGGTAGTCATATTAGATTATGTGGCACCAAACTAGGTTAGTTATAATAATATATTACTTAGTCATGCAGGATACTCAACTAAGACTTTCTTCAACCTAAGGCTTTCATTATTACACTTAAGAGTTAAGACTTGCAATACACACAAAAACAGTAGCCTTAGAAATTAGAATGAGACTTGTTCAATTTGTTACCATTTTTTTGTGAGATTCCTGCAAAACAGTAGCATTAGAGATTGGAATGAGACTTGTTCAATTTGTTACTATTTTTGGTGAGATTCCTGCAAAACAGTAGCAGCGAGACTTCTTCTGCCAAATTCAACGAGAATTATTATTAGAAGCTTAACAACGTTAAGATTTTGCGGTTCTAAAGAAGTACGGTGCAATCTTTTCCAAAAATATCATACGAATTTTCCCTACTCCAGGTATGTTAAGGCTATCCCTTCTTTCTTTTTGGCATGATCCAAATTATACTGAAGAACGAGCAAACGCACAGTTTTCATAAATTACTCTATTCATAGGAATACTAGGGGTGTCTATATTCTTGATTCCCCATGTGAATTATTATTATCTTCTGTTCATGGGTCCCAGAAAAATACGTATTTGATAATGTTTATCCGAAAGGCATATTGATTTTTATGGCATTCTGAGAAAATCTTATTAACATATTTCTTATGCATTTCATGCATTTATACATGTACATTGACCCATGACTCAGACGGCGTTATATACGCGTGTGTGTGTGTGTGTGTGTGTGTGTGGGAAAGGTTATGGCGTTATATACGCACCACCACCTGATCAGCTGGTATACGTTGATGATTTGCCCACAGTGGCCGAGATGATATGATGGGATGCCCTCAGAGGCTGTTGAAATTATGAAACATGTACCTATGCACGACATGACATACATACGCATATGCATGACACTATAAGTATTTCATGATTTACAAAGTTTTCTAGACTTACAGGTTGAGTCATTTACTCTATATTTCTTCCATGTCAGTTATGTACTTATTTATATACCTTACATACTCAGTATATTATTCATACTGACATCCCTTTTTCCTGGGGACACTGTGTTTCATGCCCCCGGGTCCCGATAGACAGGTTGAGAGCCCTCCAAGTAGGCTAACAGCTCAGCGGAAGATGGTGGTGCGCTCCATTTGCTTCGGATTTTCTTGTTTGGTTAGTATGATCTAGACGTGTATTGTTTGGTATGGCGAGACTCTGCCCCGGCCTTTATGACATTTATGTACTCTTAAAGGCTTGTAGACATATATCGTGTACGTAAAAGATTGTACGGCCTTATCGGCCTATGTTTCGAGTTTATAAATGATCATGTTGGCCTATTAGGCCCGTATGTCACATGTATATAATGATATAATAATAAAGATACGTTACATTGGTACTCGGTTGAGTAAGGTACCAGGTGCTCATCGCAGCCCATCGTTTTGGGTTGTGACACCCGTTCCCACTGGCAAGCTAGCCAAGTGGCAAATCCTACTGAGCGAATTCGACATTGTTTACATGACTCAGAAAGCAGTTAAAGGACAAGCTCTGGCAGACCATCTTGCTGAGAATCCCGTAGACGGAGGATACGAACCCCTGAAAACATATTTTCCTGATGAAGAGGTATCATTTATAGGAGAAGACATTGCAGAATCCTATGATGGTTGGAGGATGTTCTTCGATGGAGAAGCAAACTTCAAGGGAGTCGGTATTGGATCAGTCATAGTATCAGAGACCGGTCAGCATTATCCGATATCCGCCAAACTCAGGTTTCATTGCACCAACAACATGGCCGAGTATGAAGCCTGCATCTTGAGGCTCAATATGGCCATTGACATGAACATCCAGGAACTGTTAGTAATCGGTGATTCAGACTTATTGGTACATCAGGTACAAGGAGAATGGGCAACAAAGAATTCCAAGATACTTCCATACCTGCACCACGTACAGGAATTAAGAAATAGGTTCAAAAAGATAGAGTTCCGGCACGTCCCTAGAATCAAGAATGAGTTCGCCGACGCATTAGCTACTTTGTCCTCAATGATCTAGCATCCGGACAAGAATTTCATTGACCCTATTCCCATAAAGATCCATAATCATCCAGCTTACTGTGCCCATGTCGAAGAAGAAGCAGACGGAAATCCTTGGTTTCATGACATCGATAAGTACTTGGCAAAAGGAGAATACCCCGAGCTTGCAAATTCCACTCAGAAATGCACACTTCGGAGATTTTCCAACAATTTCTTCCACAGTGGAAGAATCCTGTATAGGAGGACTCCCGATTTGGGGTTATGAAGGTGTGTTGACGCAAAAGAAGCATCAAAATTGCTGGAAGAAATTCATGCAGGGACCTGTGGCCCACATATGAAAGGTTTGTTTTAGCAAAGAAAATACTCTGAGCTGGTTACTTTTGGATGACTATGGAGACGGACTGCATCCAATATGTTCGGAAGTGCACCGCTGCCAGATACATGGGGATATGATAAAGGTGCCTCCAAGTGAGCTCAATGCGACAAGCTCACCATGGTCATTCTCCGCTTGGGGTATGGACGTTATTGGACCAATCGATCCTGCCGGTTCCAATGGCCACTGGTTCATTTTGGTCGCCATTGACTACTTCACTAAATGGGTCGAAGCAGCCTCCTACAAAGTAGTGACTAAGAAAGTCATGGCCGACTTTGTCCGCGACCGCATAGTTTGTCGGTTCGGAGTTCCAGAGTCAATCATCACCGACAATGGTTCTAATCTCAATAGTGACTTGATGAAATCTATGTGTGAAACTTTCAAGATCAAACATAAGAATTTCACAGCATACAAACCTCAGATGAATGGAGCCGTAGAAGTCGCTAACAAAAACATCAAGAAGATACTAAGGAAGATGATAGAAAGGCACAAGCAGTGGCATGAGAAGTTATCATTCGCTTTATTAGGATACCGCACCACTGTCCGCACATCAACAGGGGCAACTCTCTATATGCTAGTTTATGGTGCAGAGGCTGTAATTCCTGCCGAAGTGGAGATTCCATCTCTAAGAATTATACAGGAAGCTGAGCTCAACGATGCAGAGTGGGTAATAAGACGTTATGAGCAATTATCCCTCATAGATGGGAAGAGAACGAATGCAGTGTGTCATGGTCAACTATATCAGAATAGAATGGCCAGGGCCTTCAACAACAAAGCCAAGCCGAGACGATTCACACCAGGGCAGCTGGTGTTAAAGAAAATCTTTCCATATCAAGATGAAGCCAAGGGGAAGTTCTCTCCCAACTGGCAAGGTCCGTACATGGTTCATAGAGTGCTGACAGGAGGAGAACTCATACTTGCAGAAATGGACGGAGAAGTTTGGCCGAAACCGATCAATTCAAATGCAGTCAAGTGCTACTATGTGTAATATTTATGATTTCTCAGTGATGTAATTTGAACTACGCCTCACCTGATTCCCATTTAAGAGGGGATACGTAGGCAACCCTATGGGTTCGGTCACAATTCAATAAAAATCTATTTTTCCCCGCAATTGGAAACTGGGGCAGAATTTTAAGGAGAACCTTCAAAATTTCGAAGCAAGTTCAGCCAGTCACCGCGCGAGCAGCAGTCAGAGGCGCCCACCCAGCAAACTGGGGCAGAATTTTGAGGAGGACCCTCGAAATTTCGCAGCAGGAGAGGTCTCAATGTCTCAAGCCGTGTCATGTCGTTGGTTCATCTAAAACTATTTTAGATTATATGCTTATATTATACTTTTACAAAATCATGCATATTTATTGTTGAAACAGCCTGTTTAGCAAACCCTACCCCAACGAGATAGACAGTATCATCATGATCAAGCAAACGATCCAAGCAAGGCTAGCAGGAATGCGAACTAACCTTTCCCCTTTACAAAACTCACGATCTTTCTTTGGATACAGGCACAAAATTGCAAAATCCCCGAAATATATTATTTGCTCAAAGGACAGACATCTTTCCTCAAACTCATCACACATGGCCGACATTTACTTCCAGCACAAACGATGCTTCAATTATCATAACACTCACGACAATCACAGTGCTGCAATCTATCACCAGCTAAGAATTCTCACTGTCATTTTATTCATTGCATAAGGCTACCTTTCTGCCTTTAGAGACTAAACATTGTCTCCATTTGCATTCGTTACTGCGTAAGGCTACCTTTATGCCTTTCGAGACTAAACGATGTCTCCATTTGCATTCGTTCCTGCATAAGGCTACCTTTCTGCCTTCCGAGACTAAACGATGTCACCATCTGCATTCGCATATTGCATAAGGCTACCTTTCTGCCTTCCGAGACTAAATGTTGTCTCCATCTGCATTCGCATATTGCATAAGGCTACCTTTCTGCCTTCCGAGGTTAAACGATGTCTCCATCTGCATTCGCATATTGCATAAGGCTACCTTTCTGCCTTCCGATACTAAACGTTGTCTCCATCTGCATTCGCATATTGCATAAGGCTACCTTTCTGCCTTCCGATACTAAACGTTGTCTCCATCTGCATTCACATATTTCATAAGGCTACATTTCTGCCTTCCGAGGTTAAACGCTACCTCCATCTACATCTTTATTGCATAAGGCTACTATTCTGCCTTCCGAGACTAAACGATGTCTCCATCTGCATTTACATTGCATAAGGCTACTATTCTACCTTCCGAGTTTAAATGCTACCTCCATCTACATTTACATCCTGCATAAGGCTACTTTTCTGCATTCCAAGGCTAAGCACTGCCTCCCATTTACTTTTCAAAGCAATCACTGTCTCTATCATTATGCATTTCGCTTCCTTTCGGGCTAAACTCAGCCCCTTTAATTCACGAGACTAAGCTCTGTCTTGTTAGCATCATACTACTGCATTTTCATGGGCTGAAATATCGCCAACCTATCCAAAGGTGTCATCGTTCGGAGGCACCATCTTCATGTCCCGAGAACACCATGTCATGGCCTAAGGATCTCTTTTATCAGTTTTCATATCATTATTCAAAGTCATCATGGTTCGGCGGAACCATATTCATGGCCCGAGAACATCATTTCATAGCCCGCGAATCCCGCGTCAAGCGATTCATGGCCCAGGACATCATGGTCTAAGGACGTCATCCTCAACCGTCCGAAGACACCATTCATGGTCCAATGGGAATTTGCATCATGTTAAAATTATGCACAATACATGCTTGTTATTCATTTGTAGGAAATCCGGCTAGGAATAGCCAGCCAGGCAGGAGCGGCCCCGCTCTAGTTCTCCTAACTACCCCGTAAGCCATTTGTTCACCCTACATTGCACCTTGCGTCCGTCCTTATAAAACTTCACCGGTACACTTCGTCGGTGACTCCTGAACTACATACGGCCTGATTCCTGTAAAACCAGGGATATGTAGGCAGCTCAGTNAGGTGGGTTGGGTTTAGAGTTAGGTTATAATTTAAATAAATATGGTTAATTGTTTGATACCCAATTTTTCCTCAAACTATTTTTTTTTAAAATTTGCATATATACCTCAAAATCACTTTTCATAATAATTGGCATTTTTCATAATTTTACCAATTTATTTTCCTATTTATTTAGTGTTTATATTCAATAATTATTCATAAATTGCATTACAAGTAATTTCAAATTATTTCTTAGCTCAATATACCATTCTAGTCCTGTCATAATTTAATTCTTTCATAAATTAGCCAATTTTGGTATTATTTAATTATAATTACAGAAATTTTACAGTTATAGCCTAATCGTATATTTTATACCATTTTAATCACTGATTAGCCATTTTATATTTTTTATATTAGCTAATTAACTTAATTGTACTTATTTAACCTCAATTTCATTTTTGGTATAATTATTAGCTGTTTTATTAATTATTTATTTAATTTTAATGGGTATTTAACAATTAACCATATTTATTTAAATTATAACCTAACTCTAAACCCAACCCACCTGATTTATTCAACCCAATCTACCTAGCCCAAAACCCAAATCCTGACCCGACCTAATTTCAAACCAATCTGAGTCGTTGATCAAATTAGATCAACGACCCAGATATTTGTTACCATAATTAAACCCCAACTACCCTCCCCCCCGACCCCTCATTCTCTCACGGCCCCTCATCTCTCTACTCTCATCTCTCTCTCTCTCTAGTCTCTTCTGGAGACTTTCGTATCTTCAGTTCCGATGAACTCCTTCATCTTCTCCGGCCACCCCTTTGCCTGAGACCTTGAAGTCTTCGTCCTCTTGCCTCTCATGGCTCTCCTATGCCGGTGATGTCCTCCCTAAGACCCTCAAAGGGCGAGAACCCTCTGCTTACACCCCTGGTGTCCCTGTTCACTTCAAGCCTCCAAAAGCTTGATTCTGAGAAAGGCTATAACCTCTGAGGCTCAAGCCATTTCTGTTCGAGGTTCTTTTTCGTCCTCTCAGAGGTTTTCTGTGAAACCCTAACATCTGAAACTTCCTATTCTCTTAGATCTACAATAGATTTGGGTTTATTACGAGTATTATTACATTTTTTCTTAAATGTTTTCCATTTTTTAAACAAGTTTTTCACTTAGGGTTTCTGAAACCTTTTCTTCAAAGGATTTCTCAAAGTTCAAGTGATTTTTATCATATGCTTAAACATTTTATCACTTTTAATCATGATTTATTATGTTAAAACTTTAGTTTTAACACTGTGTTCTAAATTATGAGCATGTCTTTTTCTTTCGATTTGTATGTGTGCCATTTTCCCATGAGTAATCCATGTTTCTTTGTGATTATTGCTTCACTATGCTATTGGGTCTTTGATTCTACTGCTTCTTGTGTGTTCACCCTGCTTGAATCATTACTGTCTTGAATCCCTGAATGATTATGAGTAGTACTATACTGATTTTTCATACGATATCTTCTGCTGATTCTGAATGTTTCCTTAGATACATGAAGCCTTCCCTTAATTAGTACCAATTTCGAATCCCTGATTTCTTGTGTGGATACTCTTTATTGATTTCCGACTACTTTCCTTATTTTTTACTACTTTAAATCATTTTGTCACCTTATTTTGTGGTTGATTGCGCTATTAATTGATTGTTACTATTATTTCCTTTATTAGACCCTAGGTACCTAGCCCTAATTACTTATGTTGTACTTGCAATGTTTTAATTATTACCTTATACCCCGCTATGTGAATTTTTTCCTTATTTGCCACCTCTTCCTTACCGTTTACTTTTCAAAGCAATCACTGTCTCTATCATTATTCACTTCGCTTCCTTTCGGGCTAAGCTCTGCCCATTTAATTCGCGCGACTAAGCTCTGTCTTGTTAGCATTATTCTACTGCATTTTCATGGGCTGAAATATCGCCAACCTATCCAAAGGCGTCATCGTTCGGAGGCACCATCTTCATGGCCCGAGAACACCATGTCATGGCCTAAGGATCTCTTTTATCAGTTTGCATATCATTATTCAAAGTCATCATGGTTCGGAAGCACCATCTTCATGGCCCCGAGAACATCATTTCATAGCCCGCGAATCCCGCGTCAAGCGATTCATGGCGCAGGACATCATGGTCTAAGGACGTCATCCTCAACTGTCCGAAGACATCATTCATGGTCCAATGGGAATTTGCATCATGTTTAAATTACGCATAATACATGTTTGTTATTCATTTGCAGGAAAGCCCTCTAGGAACAGCCAGCCAGGCAGGAGCGGCCCCGCTCTAGTTCTCCTAACTACCCCGTAAGCCATTTTGTTCACCTTACCTTGCACCTTGCGTCCGTCCTTATAAAACTTCACAGCTACACTTCGACAGTGACTCCTGAACTACATACGACATGATTCCTGTAAAACCAGAGATATGTAGTCACCTCAGAAACCAGGGTGCGGCCTCAATCTTTCGAACCATTTCTACTCGGTCAAATTAGCCATCATATCTTTACCCGACAACTCTTTCATCCTTCCTGGGTAAAGAAGGGCAGCTGTTGATACCCAATTTTCCTCAAACTATTTTTTTTTAAATTTGCATATATACCTCAAAATCACTTTTCATAATAATTGGTATTTTTTTCATAATTTTACCAATTTATTTTCCTATTTATTTAGTGTTTTATATTCAATAACTATTCGTAAATTGCATTACAAGTAATTTCAAATTATTTGTTAGCTCAATATACCATTCTAGTCCTGGAAGGATTTAATTCTTTCATAAATTAGCCAATTTTGGTATTATTTATTTATAATTACAGCAATTTTACAATTATAGCCTAATTGTATATTTTATACCATTTTAATCACTGATTAGCCGTTTTATATTTTTTATAGTAGCTAATAACTTAATTGTACTTATTTAACCTCAATTTTATTTTTGTATAATTATTAGCTGTTTTATTAATTATTTATTTAATTTTAATGGGTATTTAACAATTAGTCACATTTATTTAAATTATAGTCTAACTCTAAACCCAGCCCACCTGATTTATTGAACCCAATCTACCTAGCCCAAAACCCAAATCCTTACCCGACCCAATTTCAAACCAATCTGAGCCGTTGATCAAATTA
>ML382636.1:14692-52852 GCA_005239525.1 Nicotiana knightiana | reverse complement strand
CGCATAAAATGTAAGGTATATCACATGTTAAACTATGCAATTTAGTCTCGCATCACATAGCAATATGAAACATGATTGCAAAAGATACCAATTATTAACATTATTTACCCTACCACGGAATTTTCTAAGTGATGAATGACGGTACTGAAACAAGATGCTGAAATAGTGTTCATAAAGCCTAAATAGCATGATTGCATGATATGCTTTGCACATATTAATCCTAAACATGATTCTATTGCGCAAATAAGGAATGTAAACCTAATAGAATGGTTTCTACCCTTTAATGCTTATAACACGCATAACTACCCTTTTTTCCTTTTCACTATCCATCGCCAATAATTGTTTACAAATAATTATTAAATTACAGAAGTGAATAAGAAAATAAGAAGTTACACTATAGGGAGCCTACTGATAGGCCCAAGAAAGCAGAAACACAAAGCAGAAATAGGAGAGGCACAGTAGTTAGCCTTGGCTTGCAGTTGGCTAACTTAGAATAGTAACAAGTAGCACATAAAGAGAATAGAGAGAAAGTTTTAGTTGTGAGAGAGAGAGAGTTGAACAGATTATTTGTTCGTGTCTTATGCTAAGAAGAGAGTAGAGGTATTTATAGTTTAAAACAGGCAGAAAAATAAGGTAAGAAGTACTAAAATACCAATCAGAATCAATTAGTGCCCGGACTCCCTTTATTTAGGGAGTCACAATTCAAACGGACACAAACTGTGCTAAACAAGGAAATGAATCAATCAGAAATTGATTTTTACCGTAATAGGAGTAGTAAAAGTATATGGCATGAAATTAGGACTAAATAGATAATACACAATTAAGGAAGATGTATATTAAACAGTTGACAACATATTTATGCATCTAGAAATAGGCAGAGTACAGTTTAATTCTGGACATTAGTCAAGAGAATTTCGAATGAGATTCAAAATCATAGAACCAGTACCAATTAAGGAGAGTATCACGCAAGCAAGGAAATAATTCGAAAATTAGTAAAGCAATATCATTCAAAGGGAAATATCCCAGTTTTGAGGGAAATCAAAATTAGTAAAGGACATAGAGTAAAAAATTAATAAAGCTTTAATCAAATAATATTGGAATAACATATGTTAAGCAAGAATCAGAAAACCCTAGGTAAAGTAAGAATCACACAAAGTCGGGGATTCAAACTAGAGCATAGTATATATCAAAGCGGGATAAACATAGTGTCACAATATCCAAAATGACATTACGAACCTGCTCCAACTGTCGGTATTCCATTCTGACCGCTATAGCCCATTTTTCACTGCCGATCGGACCACAATTATCCACTCACATCAACAAAAGAATTCCCAATCTTCCTCCCCATTTTCCCACTTTAATTCTTCAAATTACAAGCCTAATCCGAAAAAAAATAGTATAGAAACGAGTTATATAGTCCGGGAACTTACCTCCACTGAAGAACCTCGAATTCTTTCTTCAATTAGCTCTCAACCGAGCTCCACCCGCATGCAACAATGGAAGAATAACCAAAATTTTGTGGAGGCATTCTTTATGTTGTTCTGCCTAGTTAATCCGCACCTACGGACCTTTCCTCGCACCTGCGGTCCCAGGTGCGCACCTGCGAAAACCCACTAACAGTCCAATTCTCGCACATGCAGTCCCTTTTCCGCACCTGCGGCTTCGCAGGTGCGGCCAATTCTTCGCACTTGCGGACTCCTCCTACCTAGCCTCTTTTTTCACATGCGCCTGGTCCTTCACACTTGCGGCTCCCCATCCGCAGGTGCGGCCACACCAGTAGATTCACACCAGCAGCTATTTGCTGTAAATTCTTAAGTCCAATCCTTCGTTAACCATCCTAAATCAATCCCGAGCCCCTCGGGGCCCCAATAAAACAGACCAACACACCCCATTGCATCATTCAAACTTATTTGAGCCTTCTAAACACCAAATACAACACGAAAACACCAAAATTACATCAAATTCAAGCCTATGAACTATGAAACTTTTAAATTTCGCCAACGATGCCGAAACCAATCAAAACACATCTGATTGACCTGAAGATTTTCACACATATCCAAAATGACATTAAAAACCTGCTCCAACTGTCGGAATTCCATTCCGACCCCTATAACCTATTTTCCACTACCGACCGGAAATCGCCAAAAAACTAACTTCCGCCAATTCAAGCCTAATTCTACACTGGACATCAAAACTTCATTACGAACACACTCCTAAGTCCCAAATCACCTAACGAAGCTGTCCGAACCATAAAATCCATAATTCAAGGTAGTTTACCAATAAGTCAACTTCTAGTTGACTTCTTCCACTATTGAACTAAGATAAGAGACTAAGTGTCTCATTTCTCTCCAAAGATCGCTCTGATCCCGAGCCAACCAATCCAACACAATGTAATGAAGCTGAACCACATATAATGAAACATAAATGGGGGAAACGGGGCTAAACTCTCGGAACGGCCGACCGGGTCGTTACAGTATGTATACATAATATTGTTTTTTCATTTATATACTATAATTTGTGATACCATACACTTATGTTAATAGATATTTCATTAAACACATAATTCACCACCCTTATTCTTAACCTAAAAATGAATGCTAACATAGAAAGTAGTTTGGAGCCGTTAAACCCGAATAACAACCTAGAAACTAGGTCGGATCAACCTAGAAACTAGGTCGGATCAACTAAGGAATTCATTACACATATCATTGGGGTTGAAGTCGGATGACAGTTTGATGAATGAAGATTATTCGATCGACATTGATTCAGACGACAACTTCAATGATGGAGAAAATTATGTTGACGATGTTGCTGCTGATGACGATGATTATGATTATGATGATGACGGCCATTATTTAGAGGAAGAGGCAGAAGATGGAGAGGAAAGGGAAATGCCTAATGAGTTCAATGAAGAAGATCTCATAACTGGTCCAATTACTGGGATGAGGTTCACTAGTAAGGATGTTATGTTTGATTTTTATAAAGAACATGCAAGATTATCAGGGTTTTGCACTGTTAAAGAACATCAAAAAAAAGGTGGTGATATTGTTAGGTATGTTCAATATGGTTGTGATAGGTCTAGGAAACCAAGGAATAAGCATGTTTCCAAGAGGATGAACTTCCCTGCTAGAATAAATGGAGTTTTGGAGGAGAATGGTTCATGGTGTGTTTCAAAGGTGGTTAAAAAGCATAATCATCAATTGGAACCAGCACTATCACGATTGATGGCTGGACACAGATTGCTTAGTAGGTCTCTTAAGAGAACTCTTGTAGCCAAAGATATTGCTGGCTTAAGACCCTCAAAAAATATAAGAGTCGCTGAAGTACTTGTCGGTGGACCCCAAAATCTGGGTTGTACACCAAAGGATTGTCGAAATTATATTTTGAAGAGTAGAAAACTTCATTTGCAGGAAGGGGATGCACAATCATTGCTCAAGTTCTTCAGTGACATGCAGCAAAAAGACAGGGAATTTTACTACTCCGTAGATGTGGATGGTTTTGGTCGACTTTGTAATGTCGTATGGGTTCATTCACACTCTAAGGTTTCATATGAGGAGTTCCATGATGTAATATGCCTCGATACAACATACCTAGTGAATTGGTACAATATGCCATTTGCTTCATTTGTTGGTGTAAATCAGCGTAGGCAGTCCATACTTTTGGGATGTGCGCTTATGTCTAGTGAAGATATAATAAGTTACAAAATGGTGATCTCTACATGGCTTGGGGCTCTAAACAATGTTTGTCCATTAGCTATCATGACTGACCAATATGATAGTATTAAGACTGCCATAAATGAATTGATGCCAAATACGGTACATAGATTTTGTATTTGGCACATATTCGCAAAGTTTCCTACGAAGTTAAGCGGAGTTCTTGATGCTAAGATTGCAAAGGCAGAATTTAAGGCCTTAGTCCTTGATAGCATTAGCGTTGCTGAGTTTGAGAGAAGATGGACTGAATATATTGAAAAATATAACTTAGATGGAAGGGATTGGTTTTATATGCTGTATTTGGAGAAGGAAAAGTAGGTTCCTATATACCTAAATGACCACTTTTGGGCCGGGATGTTGTCCACACAGAGAAGTGAAGTAATGCATGCTTTCTTTGATGGATTTATCACCCGACAAAGCACTTTGAAACTATTTGTTCAGCAATATGAGTTAGCCATAAGATCAAAGTTCGAGAAAGAATTGGAAGCTGAATATAGGTCAAGGTGCTTTGAACCAAAATGTTTGTCTGAATTCGTATGGGAGGAAAAACTTCAAAAATGTTATACTCATGAAGTGTTTGAATTTTTTCAGTTACAATTGAGGAAATTGTTCCATTGTGAAATCAGCACCCTGAAGATCATCAAGCAACCCCTAGAGTGGAAAAATACATTATATCAGATTTTTCACTAAGGAGTTTTAACACTAGAGATCCATTTGTATTCACGGTTGAATATACTCCTATTGACGAATATCTAAGTTGCAGTTGCAAGTGGTTTGAAACAAGGGGTATTCTATGTTGTCATATACTAAAGGTGTTCTCTCACAAGAGGATTAAAACTTTGACGAGAGGTATATATTGAAAAGGTAGAGAAAAGATGTTGTTCGTCCGCACTTGAAACGTTTCTTTCTAGGAGGTTACCCACGTATGACTTCTGAATAGATGATGTACAGGGAACTATTAAAGCATTTTGAACGGGTTTGTGATATTGCATTGGACACTGAAGTGATGAGGCGATATATTAAGTATAATTTGAACAGATTGGAACATGGCCTTATGAATTGGGATGATGTTATGATAGTTCCAAATTGGGATTTGGAATATACACATGATGGTCAGGGTGAGGGTGAGGGTGATGGAAGAGATATAAGAGATCCTAGATATGTAGCTTCCCGTGGACGTCCAAGGTTGAATAGATATAGAAGGAAAATTGATTCATACTTTAGAAGTTCATAAACAGGTGGTGGAAGTGGAGTTAGAGGCAATAGGAGGGGTAGAGGTTTTGGTAGAGGTGGTGGTAGAACTGGTGGTAGAGGTGGTGGTAGAGGTCGTGGTAGAGGTCGTGCTAGAGGAGGTGGTAGAAGTCATCCGCTAACGGAAGGAATTGAGGCAAAGTTTAACAAATTTGATTTAATATTTATTTTATTTTAGGTAAATAAATTGCTTAATAGTCTTATTTACACTAATTACAGCAAGATGATGCAACAGTACAACCACAGAGTAGCTTACCTGATCTAAACGATGAAGCATACTGGGAAGTAGAAGACTTGACCGTTTAGTTTGAGATTATTTAAGTTTGAAACTTGTTTAATTAGATTTGAGATAGATTTTTTGATTTTATTGACTTAGTTTTTTAAAACGTGTGGTATTTTTTCTCTTCATAAATGTGAATTATATTATTCAATAAATGTGAATTATATTTGTGTTATACAATCCTACCTTCAACATTCAACATATTTGTGTTTGTTGCATTTTTTTTAAAAGATAAAACCGTGCCTAATCCCCCTCTCTTCTTACATGAAATACAACTACACTGCCAATGCAGTGTAGATTTTACCAAAAGAAAAATAAAAAATACCAAACCAACTCATTTAACTATCCAATATAGCATTAACTTTTACAAATTAATAACATACTAACCCATTTAACTTTCCAATGCATCATTTACTCTACCATTTCGGATTTTTTAAATGATAAAAAAATATATAATAAAGAAAACCAATATGCAGATTAAAATTTCAAAACAAAATACTTCAAATGTTATTAATGGTGGGTGTAACGACCCGGCCGATCATTTTAAGCTCTAGCGCGTCGTTCAGCATTTTGAGGTCATGAGCAACTTTATTTCAAGTATTATGACTTGTAGGTGTGGTAGGAACTGAATTTCAGGAAGTATGGAATCAATGTAGGAAGAAAATTCTCAATTCAGAAGCCTTAAGTTGGACGAATAAACTAAGATTGGATTTTTGAGTAACGACCTCCGAATCAAGATTTAAAGGTTCTATCAGATTTGTATGATGATTTTGGACTTGGGCGTATGTCCGGATCCGGCTTTGGATAACCCGGGAGCGTTTCGGCGCATATTATGGAAGATAGCATTTTAGAAGAATTTCCTAAATTTGGGTTGTAAAGCATTTCAGTGTTATCGATGTCTGTTTGGGATTCCGAGTCTGGGAATAGCTTTGTATGGTGATTATGGAGTTGGGAGCGCGATCAGAAGTGAATTCGGATAGCCGTAGGTCGTTTTGAAGTCATTTGGCTAAATATAGAAATTTGAAGGTTTTTCGGAAGTTTGACCGAGAGTTTGACTTTTTGATATCGGGGTCAGATTCTAATTCCGAAAGTTGGAGCAGGTCCGTAAGGTCGAATATGACTTGTGTGCAAAATTTGGGGTCAATCGGACGTGATTTGATAGTATTTGGCATCGGTAGAAGTTTGAAATTTTAAAGTTCTTAAAGCTTGAATTGGAGTGAGATTCATGATTTCGACGTTGTTTGATGTGATTTGAGGCCTCGAGCGAGTTCGTATCATGTTTTGGGACATGTTGGTATAATTGGTTAAGGTCCCGAGGGCCTCGGGTGGATTTCGGAAGGTTAACGGAATGGATTTCGGGCCAAAATAGCTGCTGAAATTTCTGTTGCAAATCTGTTTTGGACAGCAACTGATGCATCAAAGAGCTAACTTTGGAGGCATATATATACAAATCTATAGGGAATATGGAAATTTGCAAAACACAAAAGTTGTATCCCTTGATTCTACTTTCCAAAAAGTTAAACCATTCATGATTTGGACATTTTATCAGAAAGTTATGATCGATTGAAGATGGCTGGTGAGGCAGTTTTGATAGAATTTTCTGATGCATGGAGCCGACTTTAGAAGCTCATGTCTCTTACTATTTAAAGAGTTATATGGTGTACAACCTATAAAATTAAAGATCTTCGAGTCTAGTTTTTAAATCTTCAAACTGTTTGTCATTTATATATTTATAAAAGGAGTTATTGGCATTTTAACAGAAGGTGTACAGCAAGGAAAAATTGTAATAGGATGTACAACCTGCACAGCGCAAGGTACAACTCGATGAAGCCTGGGCAGATTGTTTTAAACACGAGTTTTGGCCCATTTCTTTCGTTTGGTTTGGACGATTTTGGAGAGCTCAAGGAGGGATTTTCACCAAGAAACACTAGGTAAGTGATTTCTTCCTATTTTTGAGTTAAATATGTGATCTTACATGGATTTAGACATGGAAAATTAGTATAAATTTGGGATTTTTGGGGAAGACCTAGAATTTGGAATTTTGGACTTTTACCATGAATTTGAGCATGAAAATTAGAGTAACTTATATAATTGAGTTAGTAAAGCTATGGGTAGAGTTTATCTTCGAGAAATTTCAGAATCCGAGCACGTGGGCCCTAGGGCATTTAGGTCAATTCTTTGAGAGGAGATGGGAATTTATATGATTTGAATTGTTAACAAATATTAGAGTATAATTTCATTGGTTTGTCGTAATTTGGATAGTTTTGGGGTGTTGTGCATCCATTGGAGTCGTCGGAAAGGTTTGGAAGTCGGTTATGGAATTTCAGAGCGGGGTAAGTCTCCTTTATAACTTTGTGAGGGAGAATTGTCCCCATAGGTGAACTAACTGAATAAGTGCCACTATGTGTGGGGGCTACATTCGCACGAGGTGACGGGAGCCCGTGCATAGATACTATTATACCATGTCCGGGTAGTCTGGGACCCACAAGCATGCCTTACCTATTGTACCTGTGATCTTGCCAATAATACTAGACCGCTAATATAATCGAAATAGTAATTGAATATATAAGAAGACTAGAGTTCATTTTCTTAATCATCTAGAAGGAGAATTGATTTCCTCCGTGGGTAATTGTATACCGGATAAGGTTATATTATTGAATATTATTAAACTTGGCAAATGAGTTTCAAAACAAATATTTAAATGCTATTTTTCTTATGTTCCTTTAAGAGGATTTTATCATTACCTGAGAAGTTCTTTTCTTGAAAAATGCGGATTTATTATGTGAATACGTGTACATATGAGCACCTGAGTCGCAGGTATGATTCGCGAGCAGGTTAGCCTTATTATTATTATGTTGACCGCGTCGCATGATTGATTCACGAGCGGGGAAATATATGTATCTATGGTTCGAGTCGTTCGACCCTTGGCAGTGCACAGTTTATTTTTATGTTGGTTTGGGCCGTCGACCCTCGGCATTGCTTGCGCATGATATTTACTACGTATTTGCTGTGATTTATACATGTTTATCGGCCTAAGCTTTAATGGCCGATTATGAGGAAGGAGAATTGATGTGTAAAATGTGAAATAAGACTGATGTTTCTCATCCCTAATTATGATTTAAATTGTCAACTGAAATGACGAAGATTTAAAGTGTTAAATGTGGAAGGAGTTGATATTATTTATTCCTGATTTTAATAAATTGTCTATGACATTCATGCTTAGTATCTCACTTGAATATACTATATTAACCTCTAGGAAGTGTTTAATTCAACCTCTCGTAACTACCTCTCTGAGGTTAGGCGGGCGACTTACTGAGTACACGTTATTTTCTTACTCATGCTACACTTGCTGTGCATTTTTATTGCACAGGTACTTTCACAGCGATGTGGCTGGTTTGGAGACTTAGGCGAGCTGTATCATCTGGAGGTGATCCTCAGCTGACAGAGTCTCCCTCGTATTGTATTCATTTTGTTTTAAATTCCATTGTCCAATTTGTATCTCGGACAAGCTTTGTAATGATTGTATAAATTCTTAGAAATTGCTCATGCACTTGTGACACCAGGTTCTGGGGGATGTGTATAGGATGTATTTTATAAAAATGGAATATTAGATTGTCGTATTTACTTAACGGATTTTTTTTAGTTATTACGTAATAAGTAAAAGGTAATGGTTTCAAAAATGTTAAAACATGAATTTATTTCAAATAATTAATGATTAGCTTGCCTGACGATAGTGTCCGACGCCATCACGACCTTAATAGATTTTGGGTCGTGACAACTTGGTATCAGAGCACTAGGTTCCCTTAGGTTTCACGAGTCATGAGCAAGTCTAGTAGAGTCTTGCGGATCGGTACGGAAACGTTTGTACTTATCTTCGAGAGGCTACAAGGCTATTAGGAGTACTTCCCTTCTTGATTCCTCATCGTGCGATTTGATTCCTCCGAGGCTTATGCCTATGTTTCTTCCTACTCAATATTACGTGTCGCGAAGCGCTTGCTATGAATCAGGAATTTGAGGAATTGAAATGGTGCTACGGATGTGGTGCGAGACAGTTTCTATGCGTAATTGGTTGGGGGCTATTGTTGTTGCCCTGCAGAAGGATAATATGTTATTTCAGCTCAGTAGCTGTGGTTCTGAGAGCCTTGAGGCTATGCTTAGGTAGTGACTATGTTTTCGATTGGTTATCACGCGGTGTTGATATGATGGTAGAATGCTTGCCCATATGTTGGGGTAATGAATGACTTGAAGGGAGGTCTTCTCAGAGCGTAATTTTGAGATTACAGTATTTTAGTTCCAGCGGGGGAAGAGCAATTGGACTATGAATGTTCAAGTATGGGGGATAAAGTGATAAGACTTGGTGTTATCAAGGAGGTAGATTATTCACCTGTGATGTGATATCGTCGTCTTTGATTGAATAGAATGTGTTAAGTTCGTTGGTGTTATGGTTCTTCAGTTGCATTGGGTCATAGTGTTGTGAAGTGGTATTGAAGAAGCGGTTGTCATAGACCGTGGTGTGCGGTGGTTCAAGTATTGAATGAGTATTTACAATGAAGGCAGCTCGAGATATATGATCTTTGAGGAGTCAAAGTTATGGTGATCTGCTGGTTTAGGTGTTGCAAAGAATGATATTGAATTGAAGCCGCAATTGATAAGCATGCAATGAAAGAAGACATGTGAGAAGTGTCAGGGGGCGGCTAAATCTCTAAAATGCCAGGCATGAGAGATGGAAGTCGGGTAATTTCTTAAAGGAATGAGTTTAACTAAAGTGGGAGAGTGGCAGTGTAGCATATGAGTTCAGTGGTAAGATAGCTGCCTATCTTGAGGAGAAGTTTGGAGTGGTTTGAGGATTTTTGTGGACGGTGATTGGGTCTGCGGGCTTAAATTGAAATATTGTTATTTCGGCGAAGGTTGGATATAATAGAGAGAAGTCGCTAGGGATGAAGAAGTATGCAATATGGCGGTGAATCTGAAGATATTGTAGCGCATTTAGTAGATGTCCATGAGGAGCGGACGGAGTGGTAGAGTCGGTGAATGAGAATGGGCTTAGGATGGGGTATTGATATTGTAGAATGTGTGCAGTACAGCGTCGTTGGAAGGTTTCAGTTAATGATTTCCACAGGTGGTTTATCTCCTGTGAGTAGATTAGCGGCTGTGTGGTTGGAAAGTGTCTGTGAGGGATTCTAGTGGCTATCCGGTAGGAGGCCGAATAAGTGAATGATGCTAAATAATTTAAGTATTCATGGGATGCTAATAGAAGTACTTAGAAGAAATTGAAAGATTGGTTGAGAAAGATCATGTCAGCAAAGAAGAGAGGATTTCGGTGGGGTCAGAATGATGCAAGGAGTAGCTTCAGGCTAAGTGGGAGACTCCCACTGCCTGGGATGGGATTGCGGATTATCGGCATATTGGCAAATTATTTCAGCTAATGGGAAATGAGTAAAAAAATGGCAATTGTGCATGAGATTTGATTAATATTTGCAAAAGTTGGCCCTATTAGACCAGGGTTAGGTTTTGGGAGTGTTCTATGTTATTTTCAGCGTGCAGGATAGTATTGGAAGAGTGAGAGAAATAAACTCCGGGTTGTTGAAAGATAATCAGCAGGATATGAGACGGGTTGCAGGATTTAGGCAGCATGATCTCGTGAATCAAGGTCACTTGGGATGAGTGAGGGTTGAGTTTCTATGAGTTGAAGGAAGTTACTATTATTCATAAGGAAATTGAAGAAGATTAAAAGAAGATAGAGTGGTTAGCCGTGGTTGAAATGGCGCACTTACGGCAGTTATCAGTTGTTTCAGTGTGATTAAGTTATGCGTGTAGTTTGTGCCAGTACGTGCGAGGCTTGTCGGCCGCCGTAGTGGATTTTATTTGGAAGCATTCAAGTATTATGGCCTATTAGGTGTAGGCGGATCCCGGAAGGATTATGGTGGTATAGACTACTCCTTGAGGATTTGCCTGTTTTGTGATCTTTAGAATTTACACGTGTGTTGTTATGGTTCCCTTGAATTGAGGTAAGTAAAAGGTTTCTATGTGATAAAGTGTTTACCCTATTAGCGGTTCAGGAGTTATGATGGAAATCTTACGCCATTACATACTGGCATGTTAGGTGCAGTAGTTAGTGTGGAGCTGGAAGTAAGGGTCAGGGTTTCAGTTCGGTGTTGACAAGGATTTCATGAGCTCGGGTGAGCAAGGGGAAAAAGGGATATGAATGTTTAAGGTAAGCTGGTGATGCCTTCAGCGTCATCTTAGTTCGGTGTTTGGTGAAAGAGGCTTTGCATCCTGGTTATGGGTTCTTGATTTGTCTTACAGCGTTAGCATGGTCAGTGGTATGGATGTGCAGACTTGTTACCTTGTGTGGAAGGTCGTAGGAGTGTGACCACAGGAAGATTGTATAAGTGTGACATGTAGTCACCTGATTGATTGAAGATTTAGACCCAGTATAAGGAAGTGCAATATTGCTTAATTGAGAAATCCTGGAAAGCGTTCGATTCAGTTGGTTGAGGATTTTGGGGTGTTTGTCCCGGCTATGATGGTTGTTCTTGCGTATTATGAGAGGAAGTGGGTTATTATGGACCCAGGTAAAGCTATTAGCCTAGTTCAGTGTGAGCGGAATCGGCTTGAGGGTTGTGAATGGATTCAATGTGGTTGTGGGCCCCATGTGAATCAGGTGTGTTCATTTCAGTATAGTGATCCTCAAGGAGGGGTGTTGGAATATCGGATGTCGTTCCGTCTTCATCAAATTCATGTATATTATGATTGTGTCGTGTGAGGTGTGAAACGGCTTGATAGATCCCTATGTGTTGAGTCTCCGTGTAGTGATGATGTTATGTGAGCAGGAAAGCTCTTGAGATTCAGAGTATATATATCGCACCTCGGTTGTGCTCAAGTATTGTAGCGTATGGCTCTATCGGTCTCCCCAGGATGGTATTATTCACTTAGCGTGCTTGTGACCGATATTCAGTAATTTGTAATGGGGAGCAATTCATCTCCATGTATATCTCCTTGTGTGAATTTTATGATGGGATCTGGTGGCACGCCGCCACGGGTATATTATTTGGATTGGGTTACACGCCGCAACAGTGTGATGTTGAGTATGGTTCCCTATATCTGTTTTCCTGTGTTTTATTCCCTGTATTCTGAGGAACGTTCATATTAGTTGCATGAGTTGAGTAGTCCCTTCCTGAGTCATTTCTTTATGTATCATGTTCGAGTTGTGGCCTACTGGCGCATTGTGGCATCGTGACTGTTGGTCATGTCTGGGATGATTTGTGTCTGAACAGTTCATACTGGGTGAGACGAGATTATTGGATCAGGGATCAGTGCGATAAGGTTATGCGGAATATATTAAAGGACAATTACCCTTATTTGGTTCGTAATGTGATAAGGATCTAAGTCAAGAGGAGAGATTCAATGTTTGGTTAACTCTGCAGCTGGTTAAGAATTTCTACACATCTCCTCCATTGTGGTGGTATCATCAGCATTATAGCAGGATGTATGTATGTATATTATAAGGTGCATTGGGAGCATCAGATTTGTAGAATTTTGGTTGTTAAGGTTCAGGGAATACCATGGTGGCTAGATGATGAATTATGCGGTGCATGATGCTGATTCAGCAAAGGTACGCAGTCGTGTTCTGGTACCTCGTGTGGTAGTTGGTACGATGTTCATATATTAGAAACAGGCCTGGCAGAGAATTTCAAGTTTTGGAAATGGGTTCTGAGCTTATTGTATGGATAAAAGAAGATATCTTTAGATTTGATTAAGCGAATGTGCTCAACTAGTTTGTGGTAGCACGGGCATGTGCACGAGGTGTTAAATAGTGATTTCAGATAACTCCAGAGCAGTTCTTGGCACGTTCGAGGACGAACGTATGTTTAAGTGGGAGAGACTGTAACGACCCGACCGGTCGTTTTGAGCTATAGCGCGTAGTTCAGCAGTTTGAGGTCATGAGAAACTTTATTTCAAGTATTATGACTTGTAGGTGTGGTCGGAACTGAATTTTAGGAAGTTTGGAGTCAATTTAGGAAGAAAATTCTCAATTCGGAAGCCTTAAGTCGGAAGAATCAACTAAGATTGGATTTTATAGTAAACGACCTCCGAATCACGATTCGAAGGCTCCAGCGGGTTCGTATGATGATTTCGGACTTGGGCATATGTCCGATATGTCCGGATTGGGATTTGGATAACCCGAGAGCGTTTCGGCGCATATTATGGAAGATAGCATTTTACAAGAATTTCATAAATTTGGGTTGTAAGGCATTTTAGTGTTATAGATGTCCGTTTGGGATTCTAAGTCTAGGAACAGCTTCGTATGGTGATTCTGGAGTTGGGAGCGTGATCGGAAGTGAATTCGGATGTCTGTAGGTCATTTTGAAGTCATTTGGCTAAATATAGAAATTTGAAAATTTTTGAGAAGTTTGACCGAGAGTTTTACTTTTTGATATCGGGATCGGATTCCAGTTTCGAAAGTTGGAGCAGGTCTGTAAGGTCGAATATGACTTGTGTGAAAATTTTGGGGTTAATCGAACGTGATTTGATAGGTTTTGGCATCGAATGTAGAAGTTTGAAATTTCAAAGTTCATAAAACTTGAATTGGAGTGCGATTCATGATTTCGACGTTGTTTGATGTGATTTGAGGCCTTGAACGAATTCGGATCATTATTTGGGACATGTTGGTATAATTGTTTAAGGTCCCGAGGGCCTCGAGTGGATTTCGGAAGGTTAACGGAATGGATTTCGGGCCAAAATAGCTGCTGAAATTTCTGCTGCAAATCTGTTTTGGACAGCAACTGATGCATCAAAGAGCTAACTTTGAACGCGTAAATATAAAAATCTATACGTAATCTGAAAGTTGGTAAAACACAAAAGTTGTAGCTCTTACACTCTAGTTTCCATAAAGTTAAACCATTCATGATTTTCACATTTTATAAGAAAGTTATGATCATTTGAAGATGGCTGGTGGGGCAGTTTTGACAGAATTTTCTGATGCATGGAGCCGACTTTAGAAGCTCATATCTCTGACTATTTAAAGGGTTATTTGGTGTAAATCCTATCAAATTAAAGATCTTTGAGTCTAGTTTCTAAATCTTCAAACCCTTTGTCATTTGGATATTTATACAAGGAGTTATGAGTGTTTTAACAAAAGGCGTACAGCAAGGAAAAATTGTAATAGGATGTACAACCCGCACAGTGCAAGGTACAACTCGATGAAGCCTGGGCAGATTGTTTTAAACACGAGTTTTGGCCCATTTATTTCATTTGGTTTGGACGATTTTGGAGAGCTCAAGGAGGTATTTTCACCAAGCAACACTAGGTAAGTGATTTCTTCCTATTTTTGAGTTAACTATGTGATCTTACATGGATTTAGACATGAAAAATTAGTATAAATTTGGGATTTTTGGGGAAGACCTAGAATTTGGAATAGGACTTTTTCCATGAATTTGAGCATAAAAATTATAGTAAATTGTATAATTGAATTAGTAAAACTATGGGTAGAATTTAACTTCGAGAAATTTCGGAATCCGGGCACGTGGGCCCGAAGGCATTTTCGTCAATTCCTTGAGAGGAGATGGCAATTTATATAATTTGAATTTTTAACAAATATTAGAGTATAATTTCATTAGTTTGTCGTTATTTGGATAGTTTTTAAGCGTTGTGCATCCATTGGAGTCGTCGGAAGGGCTTGGAAGCCGGTTATGAAATTTCAGAGCGAGGTAAGTCTCCTTTCTAACTTTGTGAGGAGGAATTGTCCCCATAGGTGAACTAACTGAATAAGTGCTACTATTTGTGGGGGCTACGTACGAGGTGATGGGAGCTCGTGCGTAGCTACTATTATGCCATGTCCGGGTAGTCTAGGACCCACTAGCATGCCTTACGTGTTGTGCCTGTGATCTTGCCAGTAATACTAGACCGCTAATATAATCGAAATAGTAATTGAATATCTAAGAAGACTAGAGTTAATTTTCTTAATTATCTAGAAGGAGAATTGATTTCCTCTGTGGATAATTGTATACCTAATAAGGTTATATTATTAAATATTATTAAACTTGGCAAATGAGTTTCAAAACAAAGGTTTAAATGCTATTTTTCTTGTGTTCCTTTAAGAGGATTTTATCATTTACACGTTGTTTTCGTACTCATGCTACACTTGCTGTGCATTTTTATTGCACAGGTACTTTCACAGCGATGTGGCTGGTTTGGAGACTTAGGCGAGCTGTATCATCCGGAGGCGATCTGCAGCTGACAGAGACTCCCTCGTATTGTATTCATTTTGTTTTAAATTCCATTTTCCAATTTGTATCTCGGAAAAGCTTTGTAATGATTGTATAAACACTTAGAAATTGCTCATGCACTTGTGACACCGAGTTCTAGGGGATGTGTATGAGATGTATTTTATAAAAATAGAATATTAGACTATCGTATTTACTTAACCGATTTTTGTTTAGTTATTACGTAATAAGTTAAAGGTAATGATTTTACAAATGTTAAAACATGAATTTATTAGTGATGATTGGTTTGCCTGACTATGGTGTCTGATGCCATTACGACCTTAATAGATTTTGGGTCGTGACAGCTTGGTATCGGAGCACTAGGTTCCCTTAAGTTTCACGAGTCATGAGAAAGTCTATTAGAGTCTTGCGGATAGGTACGGAGAAGTCTGTACTTATCTTCGAGAGGCTACAGGGCTATTAGGAGTAATTCCCTTCTTGATTCCTCATCGTGCGATTTGATTCCTCCAAGGCTTATGCCTATGTTTCTTCCTACTCAATCTTATGCGTCGCGAAGCTCTTGCTATGAATCAGGAATTTTGAGGAATTGAAATGGTGCTACGGATGTGGTGCGAGACAATTTCCATGCGTAATTGGTTAGGGGCTATTGTTGTTGCCCTGCAGAAGGATACTATGTTATTTCAGCTGAGTAGCTGTGTTTATGAGAGCGTTGAGGCTATGCTCAGGTAGTGAAGATGTTTTCGATTGGTTATCGCGCGATGTTGATATGATGGTAGAATGCTTGCCCATATGTCGGGGTAATGAATGACTTGAAGGGAGGTCTTCTCAGAGCGTAATTTCGAGATTTCAGTATTTTAGTTCCGGCGGAAGAAGGGCAATTGGACTATGAATGTTCAAGTCTGGGGGATAAAGTGATAAGACTTGGTGTTATCATGTGAGGTAGAGTATTCACCTGTGATGTGATATCGTCGTCTTTGATCGAATAGAATGTGTTAAGTTCGCTGGTGTTATGGCTCTTCATATGCATTATGTCATAGTGTTGTGAAGTGGTATTGAAGAAGCGGCTGTCATAGATCGTGGTGTGCAGTGGTTCAAGTATTGAATGAGTATTTTTGATGAAGGCAGCTTGAGAAAGATGATCTTCGCGGAGTCGAAGTTATGGTGATCTGCTGGTTTAGGTGTTGCAAAGAATGATGTTGAATTGAGGTCGCAATTGAGAAGCATGCGATGAAGGAAGACATGTGAGAAGTGTCAGGGGGCGGCTAAATCTCTAAAATGCCAGGCATGAGAGACGCAAATCTGGTAGTTTCTTAAAGGAATGAGTTTAACTAAAGTGGGAGAGTGGCAGTGTAGCATATGAGTTCAATGGTAAGATAGCTGCCTATCTTGAGGAAATGTTTGGAGTGGTTTGAGGATTTTCGTGGACGGTGATTGGGTCCGCGAGCTTAAATTGAAATGTTGTTATTTTAGAGAAGGTTGGATACAATATAGAGAAGTCTCTAGGGATGAAGAAGTACGCAATATGGCGGTGAATCTGAAGATAATGTAGCTCATTTAGTAGATGTCCATGAGGAGCGGACGGACTAGTAGAGTCGGTGAATGAGAATGGGCTTAGGATGGGGTATTGATGTTGTAGAAAGTGTGCAGTACAGCGTCGTTGGAAGATGTCAGTTGATGATTTCCACAGGTAGGTTATCTTCTGTGAGTAGATAAGCGGTTGTGTGGTTGGAAAGTGTCTGCGAGGGATTCTAGTGGTTATCCGGTAGGAGGCCGAATATGTGAATGATGCTAAAGAATTTAAGTATTCATGGGATGCTAATAGGAGGACTTAGAAGAAATTGACAGATTGGTTGAGAAAGATCATGTCAGCAAAGGAGAGAGGATTTTGGTGGGTCCAGAATGATGCAAGGAGTAGCTTCAGGCTAAGTGGGAGAGTCCCACCGCCTGTGATGGGGTTGCAGGAATATCATCTCATGGGATTGAAGATTATCGGTGTATTTCCAAGTTATTTCAGCTAAGGGGAAAGGAGTAAAAAATGGTAATTGTGCATGGGATTTGATTAATATTTGCAAAAGTTGGCCCTATTAGACCAGGGTTATGTTTTTGGAGTGTTCTATGTTATTTTCAGCGTGCAGGATAGTATTGGAGGAGTGAGAGAAATAAACTCCGAGTTGTAGAAAGATTATCAGGAGGATATGAGACGGGTTACAGGATTTAGGCAGCATGATCTCGTGAATCAAAGTCACTCGGGATGAGTGAGGGTTGAGTTGCTATGAGTTGAAGGAAGTTACTATTATTCCTGAGGCAATTGAAGATGATTAAAAGAAGATAGAATGGTTAGCCATGGTTGAAATGGCGCACTTACGGCAGTGATCAGTTGTTTCAGTGTGATTAAGTTATGCGTGTAGTTTGTGCCAGTACGTGCGAGGCTTGTCGGCCGCCATAATGGATTTTATTTGGAAGCATTCAAGTATTATGGCATGTTAGGTGTAGGCGGATCCCGGAAGGATTATGATGGTATAGACTACTCCTTGAGGATTTGCATGTTTTGTGATTTTTAGAATTTACACATGTGTTGTTATGGTTCCCTTGAATTGAGGTAAGTAAAAGGTTTCTATGTGATAAAGTGTTTCCACTATTAGCGGTTCAGGAGTTATGATGGAAATCTTATGCCGTTCCATACCGGCAAGTTAGGTGTAGTAGTTAGAGTGGAGCTGGAAGTAAGGATCAGGGTTTCGGTTCGGTGTTGACATGGATGTCATGAGCTCGGGTGAGCAAGGGGAAAAAGGGATATGAATGTTTAAGGTAAGTTGGTGATGACTTCAGCGTCATCTGAGATCATTGTTTGGTGAAAGAGGCTTTGTATCCTGGTTATGGGTTCTTGATTTGTTTTACAGTGTTAGCATGGTCGGTGGTATGGATGTGCCGACTTGTTACCTTGTGTGGAAGGTCGTGGGAGCGTGACCACAGGAAGATTGTATAAGTGTGACATATAGTCACCTGATTGATTGATGATTTAGACAAAGTATAAGGAAGTGCAATATTGCTTATTCGAGAATTTATGCCTGGAAGGCGTTCAATTCAATTGGTTATCGATTTTGGGGTATTTGTCCCGGCTATGATGGTTGTTCTTGCGTGTTATGAGAGGAAGTGGGTTATTATGGACCCAGGTAAAGCTATTAGCCTAGTTCAGTGTGAGTGGAATCGGCTTGAGGGTTGTGAATGGATTCAATGTGGTTGTGGGATCCATGTGAATCAGGTGTTTTCATTTCAGTATAGCGCTCCTCAAGGAGGGGTGTGGGAATATCGGATGTCGTTCCATCTTCGTCAATTCATGTATATTATGATTGTGCCGTGTGAGGTGTGATGATGTTATGTGAGCAGGAGAGCTCTTGAGATTCAGAGTATATATATCGCACCTCGGTTATGATCGAGTTTTGTAGCGTATGGCTCTATCGGTTTCCCCAGGATGGTATTATGCACTTAGCGTGCTTGTGACCGATATTCAGTAATTTGTAATGGGGAGCAATTCATCTCCGTGTATATCTTCTTCTGTGAATTTATGATGGGATCGCGTGGCACGCCGCCACGGGTATATTATTTTGATCGGAAGCACGCCGCAATAGTGTGATGTTGAGTATGGTTCCCTATATATGTATTCCTGTGTTTTACTCCCTGTATTCTGAGGAAAGTTCATATTAGTTGCGTGAGTTGAGCAGTCCCTTCCTGAGTCATTTCTTTATGTATCATGTTCGAGTTGTGGCCTATTGGCGCATTATCGCATCGTGTGAGACTGTTGGTCATGTCTGGGATGATTTGCGTATGAACAGTTCGTACTGGGTGAGACGAGATTATTGGATCAGGGATCAGTGCGACAAGGTTATGCGGAATATATTAAAGGACAATTACCCTTATTTGGTTCGTAATGAGATAAGGATCTAAGTCAAGAGGAGAGATTCAATGTTTGATTAACTCTACAGCTGGTTAGGAATTTCTGCACATCTCCTCCGTTGTGGTGGTATCTTCAGCATTATAGCAGGATGTATGTATATTATAAGGTGCATTGGGAGCATCAGATTTGTAGAATTTTGGTGGTTAAGGTTCAGGGAATGCCATGGTGGCTAGATGATGAATTATGCGGTGCATGGTGCAAGGTGTTGATTAAGCAAAGGTACGCAGTCGTGTTCTGGTACCTCGTGTGGTAGTTGGTACGGTGTTCATGTATTAGAAACAGGCCTGGCATAGAATTTCAAGTGTTGGAACGTACGCACGAGGTGACGGGAGCCCGTGCATAGCTTCTATTATGCCATGTCCGGGTAGTCTAGGACTCACTAGCATGCCTTACCTGTTGTACCTGTGATCTTGCCAGTAATACTAGACCGCTAATATAATCGAAATAGTAAGTGAATATCTAAGAAGACTAGAGTTCATTTTCTTAATCATCTAGAAGGAGAATTGATTTCCTCCGTGGATAATTGTATACCGGATAAGGTTATATTATTGAATATTATTAAACTTGGAAAATGTTTCAAAATAAAGATTTAAATGCTATTTTTTCTTGTGTTCCTTTAAGAGGATTTTATCATTTCCTAAGATGCTATTTTCTTGATAAAAATGCGGATTTATTATCTGAATACGTGTACATATGAGAACCTGAGTCGCAGGTATGATTCGCGAGCAGGTTAGCCTTATTATTATTATGTTGACCGTGTCACATGATTGATTCGCGAGCGGGGAAGATAGATGTATCTACGGTTCAAGCCGTTCGACCCTCGGCAGTGCACAGTTTATGTTTATGTTGGTTTGGTCCGTCGACCCTCGGCATTGCTTGTGCATGATATTTACTGCGTATTTTCTGTGATTTATACATGTTTATCGGCCTAAGGAAGTTTTAATGGCCAGTTATGAGGAAGGAGAATTGATGTGTAAAATGTGAAATAAGACTGATGCTTCTTATCCCTGATTATGATTTAAATTGTCAACTGAAATGACAAAGATTTAAAGTGTTAAATGTGGAAGGAGTCGATATTATTTATTCCTGATTTTAATAAATTGTCTATGACATTCATGCTTAATGTCTCACTTGAATATACTAAATTGACCTCTAGTAAGTGTTTAATTCGACCTCTTGTCACTACCTCTCTGAGGTTTGGCGGGTGACTTACTGAGTACACGTTGTTTTCGTACTCATGCTACACTTGCTGTGCATTTTTATTGCACAGGTACTTTCACATCGATGTGGCTGGGTTGGATACTTAGGTGAGCTTTATCATCCGGAGGCGATCCGCAGCTAACAGAGTCTCCCTCGTATTGTTTTCATTTTGTTTTTTATTCCATTGTCCAATTTGTATCTCGGACAAGCTTTGTAATGATTGTATAAATTCTTAGAAATTGCTCATGCACTTGTGACACTGGGTTCTAGGGGATGTGTATGGGATGTACTTTATAAAAATGGAGTATTAGATTGTCGTATTTACTTAACGGATTTTTGTTTAGTTATTACGTAATAAGTTAAAGGTAATGATTTTAAAAATGTTAAAACAGGAATTTATTTCAATTAATTAATGATTGGCTTGCCTGACGATGGTGTCCGGCGCCATCACGACCTTAATAGATTTTGGGTCTTGACAGTGGGAGTTGAATTAATGGTGGGAGTTGAATTAATGGTGTGGGTTGAATTGTATTTATTGTTTCAAATTTCAAGTAAATATTAAATACAATTTAATACTAACACTATTCACATACCAACTTTTTGAATGAAACACTATTCACATTCCCACCATATAGTTAGGGTTTGTATTTGCATGAATATTATATTCCAACCATGATACTATACTGAAACGATACAAAAAAAATTTAAAATTATAACAAATGAAAATTTTAATTACATTAATATTTATAACAAAACATACACATTAGTTAATTTCAAACAAAACTTATACAAAACGTACACATTACTGGATGAAAATTAAATAAAAAACAACAAAAGTGAAAAAATAACACAAACATGGATTTCCAACAAACATAACCTACAAACTAGTTAATTTCAACCGGATCTTCTGGAGTTCCTTGCCCTTTCACGTGCACTTTGAAGACAACATAAAGTTCTTCAATTTCTACAAACTCAAATTTAACAAAACAACCCCGCCTTATATCATTAATCATCACAAAAATTTTCCAGCCGTCTTTCAGCCATCGTCGTTTAGCAATGTTAATTCCCATAAAAAACTCTCTGCCGCCATATTGAAGAACAGCGCAACCCATTGATTCAGGAATGTAATTACATATTCGTTTTGGAATATGCTGCAAACAAAAAGAAAAAAAAATTGTTTGAGATTTTAATACAACCAAATCAGTTTCTGCTTCTTTTCCAAAGCTATTATCGAAAACCAAAAGCAACATTTGTATTTTTGGATCGAAAAGCAGATTGTGTTTGAAAACAAAATTTTATAAAAAAATCTCACTTACCATATAATATTGCTTGATGTATGAATCTTTCATATGCACTTCAAATGTTGGATTTGTCTCTTCGCCGTTATCACTAGAAGAGTAGTCGCATAGGGATCATTTGGCAGCGCTGGGAGAGGGGTCCATGGTTTGTTTCTAGGGTTTGTGTAAGAGTGAGGGTATTAAAACATTTTGTGTGTGTGTGTGTGTGAATGTGTATATAAACTTATATATTCACAAACACGGCTAATCTATGGAATTTTATGTGTGTGAGAGGGTATTAAAAGGCTTTTGTATGTGTGAATGTGACCATAAAGTTTATAAAAGGAAATTTTGGAACATAATCAATATCTATATTTTGCATATGTAATCCACATTTGACCATATATATAATATTTATTGATGACAAAAAAGTTGTGATTTTAATTTTAAAACCAATAGTTATATTTGGGATATAATTAGAAATTTAGTTATGAAATATTGTTGCGCTTTATATATATTTACATTGAACGTCTATATATATATATATATATATATATATATATATATAATAGCCAACATATAGGTGTTATTAAGGTCATACGTATCGGCCAATGGCAACTAAGTAGTAACGACCCGACCGGTCGTTTTGAGCTCTAGTGCATCGTTCAGCGGTTTGAAGTCACGAGCACCTCCGTTTCAAGTATTATGACCCGTGAGCGTGGTCGGAATTGAATTCCAGGAAGTTTAGAATTTATTTGGAAAGGAAATTCCCATTTCAGAAGCCTTAAGTTGGAGAAATCAACTAAGATTGGAATTTTGAGTAAACGATCTCCAAATCAGGGTTTGAAGGTTCCAGCAGGTTCGTATAATGATTTCAGACTTGGGTGTATGTCCGGATCGGGTTTTGGATAACCCGGGAACGTTTCGGCGTATATTGTGGAAGTTAGTATTTTAGAAGGATTTCATGAATTGGGGCTTGAAGTGCATGTTAGTGAGGCTGATGTCCGTTTGGGGTTCCGAGTCTGGGAATAGCTCTGTATAGTGATTCTGGAGTTGAGAGCGCGATCGGAAGTAAATTCGGATGTCCGAAGGTCATTTTGAAGTCGTTTGGATAAAGATAGAAATTTGAAGGTTTTTGGAAAATTTGACCGGAAGTGGAAGTTTGATATCGAGGTCGGAATGCGATTCTGGAAGTTGGATAAGGTCCGTAATGTTGAATATGACTTGTGCGCAAAATTTGAGGTTAATCGGACGTGATTTGATAGCTTTCGGCATTGGATGTAGAAGTTTGAAATTCTAAGTTCTTAAAGAATTGGATTTGAGTGCGAATCATGATTTCTGGCGTTGTTTGATGTGATTTGAGGGCTCGAGCAAGTCCGTGTCATGTTTTGGGACAGGTTGGTATAATTGGACAGGGTCCCGAGAGGCCTCGGGTGGATTCTGGGTAGTTAACGGATCAAAGTTGAAGTTGGAAAAAGGCTGGTTTCTGGTGTGATCCGCACCTGCGAGGTTTTGGCCACAGGTGCGGCTTGGGAGTCGCAGGTGCGAGTTTGGGCTTGGCTTGGTTGGGAACCGCAGTTGTGATGGATATTCCGCACCTGCGAAGCCGCAGGTGCGGGTAGTGTGGGCGCATGTGCGATTTTGGCTGGAACTGAGGGAAACCGCAAGTGCAGGGAATTTGGTCACACCCGCGAGATTGCAGGTGCGGAGGAAGGACTGCAGGTGCGGAAAATGCCTGGGCAGAATGTTTTAAAACGGGTTTGTGCCATTTTTCTCTCATTTTTCTTCATGGGTTAGGTGATTTTGGAGAGCTTTCAAGGGAGATTTCACCAAGCATAGGTAAGTTGTTCTACTTGTTTCTAAGGTTAAATACAAGATCTTGCATGGATTTGAGCATGAAATTGGTAGAAAATTTGGGAAACTTTGAAAAAAACCTAGAATATGGAAAATGTGGATTTTAGCCACGAATTGAGCATGAATATTTGATTAAGTTATATATTTGAGTTAGCAAGTTTGACTTCGGTCAACATTTTGGGTAAACGACCTCGGAATCGAGTTTCGTCGGTTCTGGTATCTTCGTGTGAGTATTTCGTACTTGGGCGTATGTTAGGATTGGGTTTCTGATAACCCGAGGGCATTTCGGCGCCCAATATTGAAATAAGAAGTTCCTTAAGTTCATATTTTGGTTTGGGATGTGTTTTTGTGTTATCGAGGTCCGAACGGAATTCTTTCCGAGACCGGGAATAGTTCTGTTATGTTAATTATGACTTTCCTGCAAAATTTGAGGTCATTCTGAGTTGTATAGGTCGGTTCGGCGCGTTGTGAGCGAAGTCTAGAAAATTGAAAATTTCTAAGTTTGGTTCTTGGGGTTTGGGGTGTGATTTTGAGTTTTAGCATTGTTTTGGGTGTTCAGAAGGCTCAAGCGAGTCCGTATTATGATTTGGGACTCGTTGGTATATTTGGATTAGGGCTCGGGTGGGCCCAGGTGCCTCCCGGGCACCTAACGAGGCCAAAAACTAGCTAAAGCAACTGCTGGTGCAGCTGTTGCTGGTGTGACCGCAGGTGCGGTTGCCCAGCCGCAGGTGCGGGACCGCTCCTACAGTCCGAGCCTCGCAGGTACTGAAATCCAGGGGGCCCCCAGCCTTCGCAGGTGCGAAACCTTTCCGCAGGGGTAGGTCCGCTGGTGCGGAAAAACTTCCGCTGGTGCAATCCCCAGCCCCTTCGCCATTTTCCGCATATGCAGTTATTTCCTCGCTGGTGCGGGACCGCAGGTGCGGTCCCAGGGTCGCAGGTGTGGAAACCCCTGTAGGCAGACCCATTTAATTGTCTAAAATACGGGATTTTCTTCACTTTTCTTATGTACAAACTCCACTAGAGGGCCCCCAATCTAGAGCAGCACCCCCACGACCTAAATAGTGCTAAGGTGAGTAATTCCTCTCTATTTTCCTAAATCTTTACATGGAATTCAACTAGAATTGATTACGAAAACATCAAAAAATCAAGAATTGGGTAGTACAAGTTAGGGCTCTTAAGAATTTGATAAACCACCCAATGTTAGCCATGCATTCCAGAAAAATGACGTAATTATGATCCTTTCGAGTGAGTGATCCCTTCGAGAATTTTCGGAATCCGAGCGTGTGGGCCCGGGGTTGGATTTTTGGAATTTCTCAAGAATGTCGAATTTTGGGTAAATTAGAATAATTTCCCTACTTTGAGCATGCATTGATGTCATTAAACTATATTTGGCTAGTTGCGAGCCGTCGAGGGTAGATTTCGGAGATTCGGGCGCATCCTTGATCCGAGGGGTGGTTTCGTCGCGAGGTGAGTCTCCTTTCCAACCTTGTAAGGGGGAAATGTCCCCGTAGGTTCCTTGTTTGATATGTATACATGTTGTGGGGTCCGTGTACGTACCAAATGACGAGAGTCCATACGTGGAAACTATATTGCTATGTCGGGTAGCTTTAGGACTCACGAGCATGCCACTATGTGCCTTATTTGTACCTGCTATGTGTTAAGAGTTGAAATTATTGTTGAGGTGATATGGAAACATGAAACATTGTGATTTAGATCCTAGATGGCTATCCATGATATTGACAAATTCCTGTTGAGTTGGTACACACATGTACTTGTATATATATACACACTTGATATCGAGTCAGCACACGAGCCACAGGTATGATGCACGGCCGTGGGTCAGCTTATTATTATTATCGAGTCAGCACACGAGTCGCAGAGATGATGCGCGATCTTGGGATGGCTTATTATATAGAGTTAGCACACGAGTCGCAGGGATGATGCGCGATCGTGGGATAGCTTATTATATTGAGTCAGCACACGAGTCGCATGGATGATGCCCTATCGTAGGAAAGCTTATTATATCGAGTCAGCACGCAAGTCGTAGGTATGATTCGTGACCGTGGGATAGCTTATGACCTTTGTCCTTATGACCACCTTTATGACTCCGGCCGGTTGTCTTCTCCTGGTATGTGTATGATCACTTGAGTTTGAGTCACTTAATGAAAAAAATTGGAGTGTCAGGTATTGGTTAAGAGAAGATTTTGGTACCTTGTTGCCCCATTTTCAGTTATTATCTGGTTTTCGTTATTTGCTATATACTTTTTGTTCACTGTTTCCCATGCCTATTGCTTTAGCCATATTTTGTCATATATTATATTGCTGGACCTTAGTGAGTATCTAGTCGACCTCTCGTCACTACTCTTTCGAGTTTGGGCGGGATACTCACTTGGTACATATTTATTATGTACTCATGATGCACTTCTTCTTCTTCTGTACTTGACTGCACAGGTCAGGAGGCTGGTACATCTGATTATCAGGCCGGTGTTAGATACTGACTTAGGCTGATTCGACTTCGCGGTGAGTTGCTCTTCCTGACGATCTCTGGCAGCACCCCGGAGTTTCCTTTTGTCATTTTCCCGTTTATTCCATTCAGACTATGGGATTGTGTATATATATGTTATCCTTGTATATTCAGATAGTTGCACGTGATACTCGTGACACTGGTTCCTGGCACACACGTAGCGTATATTTTGGGTTTTGGGCTGTATATTTATACATATGCTTATCTTTTGGCGCATGTATCAGACGGCTTTATTTTTATGTCACAGGCTATTATCATGTTAATAATTGTTTAAAACTGGTAAACGTTGGAATAATTAATCAAATGGGAAGGGTAACACTTAATGTAATTTATGTTGGCTTGCCTAACCCCGTCACTGGGGCCCATCACGACCTGTGAGGGAATTTGGATTGTGACAATTATGTTAACCGCGTCGCATGATCGATTCGCGAGCGGGGTAGATAGATGCATCTATGGTTCGAACCGGTCTACCCCTCGGTAGTGCACAGTTTATTATTATTGGTACGTGCCGTTCGACCCTCGGCATTTCTTGCGCATGATATTTTCTGCGTAGTTGCTATGATATTTGCCTGATTACTGGCCTGAAATGTTAAATTGTCAATTGAAATGACAAAGATTTAAAGTTATTAAAAAGACTTTTGGAAGAAGTTGTTACTTCTATTGATTTATTATTATTTGATTAAATCACCATATTGATTAGTTGTGAATATGACGAAGATATACGAAGATATAAAGTCTTAAATGTGAACGAAATTGAAAGATGTTTAAATCCTGTTTTATAAACTGCATATGATAAAAACCGTGCTTAGTGTCACTCTTAAATATTTTAAATGGACCTTTAGTAGGTGTCTAAATTGACCTCTCGTCACTACCTCTCTGAGGTTAGGCGGGCGACTTACTGAGTACACGTTATTTTTGTACTCATACTACACTTGTTGTGCATTTTATTGCACAGGTACTTACATAGCAAATGTGGAGGACTCGGAGACTCAGGCGAGATGCATCTTCCGGAGGCGATCCGCAGCTGACAGAGTCAGCTTCATACTGTATCTATTTCATTTTTAAATTTTCTTGTCAAGTTGTATTTCGCACAGACTTTGTAATATTTGTAAAATTCTTAGAAGATGCTCATGCACTTGTGACACCGGGTTCTGGGATATGTATTGGGATAATTGTTTAAGTGAGATCTTTAGATCATTGTTTTTAAATAACAGAATTTTAGTTGTTGTCGTATTTAATTTATGAAAATTTACTTATTTGATTATGAAATGCAAGAAAAGGTAACGGTTTCAAAAATGTAAAAACATGAATGTATTTCAACTAATTAAGGATTTGGCTTGCCTAACAGTGGTGTCCGGCGTCATCACGACCTATGGATTTTGGGTTGTGACATAAGTAATTCCACCGAGTAAAGTTGTTTTAGTCATATGACCTATGATAATTACATCGTTGTGATTCATAGTAACATAATAGTCGTTTATATAGTTTCATAAGTTAAGGTCATACGTATCGGCCAATGGCAACCGTATAAGTCCACCGACTAAGGTTGTATAAGTCACATGACCTATGATAATTACATCGTTGCGATTCATAGTAATATTATAACCGTTTATGTAGTTTCATACATTAAGGTCATACGTATCGGCCAATGGCAACTAAGTAATTCCACCGAGTAAAGTTGTTTTAGTCATATGACCCATGATAATTACATCATTGCGATTCATAGTAATATAATATCCGTTTATATAGTTTCATACGTATCTGTCAATGGAAACCATACAAGTCCACCGACTAAGGTTGTAGAAGTTACATGACCTATGATAATTACATCGTTGCGATTCATAGTAATATTATAGCTCTTTATATAGTTTCATACATTAAGGTCATACGTATCGTCCAATGGCAACTAGGTAATTCCATCGAGTAAAGTTGTTTTAGTCATATGACCTATGATAATTATATCGTTGCGACTCATAATAATATAATAGTTGTTTATATAGTTTCATACGTTAAGGTCATACACGATGATTATCATTCAAACTTAACCTCATTTTCTACATAAAATATCTATATTAGAATCTTGATAAATTAAAATTAAATTTTTTTTTTATTGTCCAATAAAATAGAAAACTAATTTATTCCTTACACGATGATTATCATAAAGTTTTTATACTTTATTTATACTAACTGAAAAATTGTATGCTTAGTTGCATTGAAAATATCTATTTGTCCAATCGATACTTCTATTTTATATACGGAAAGGAAATCAGTTAGTTTAAAGGAAATCAGTTAGTTGTATAACTACCTTGCAGGAGAGGATCTGAATGGACATATTGTGGCAGTTTTTTTTACTTCTTCGTATCATTTATTAACAATCACAACCATTAGAGAGAAAAAACTAATACCTACACTATTGAAAAAATTGTGGCAGTTATTTTGTCAATTTTTTTTAATTTTATTTTTTGTTATTTATATTGCCGCAGTTATTTTGTCAGTTTATGGCAATTTAAAAACCTCCACTACAACTGCCACAATTAGTTTTGTTTACGTTTCATACAAATATTACAAGAGTAAACCCATATCAAATTATTTGTCTCTTCTTTTTGGTGCCAAAAAAATGAGAGGGAAACATTAAGTTGTCTAGTAACAGACAAACAACAAAATTTGCATATATTAACAGAAAATAACAGCCACAATATAAATAATAATAACATAATTTGCAACACAAAATGGCATTAACAAACAGCGAAATTTGCAAAATAAATAGCAGAATTTGAAACACAAAATGGCATTAACATAATAGTAACAGAAAATTAAGAGAATAGTGTTTAACATAAAATTAACACTCGGCATATACCAGTACTATTTAATTTGAACTTCTACAATAATTTCTGCTTCAGGTGATGCACACTGAAATTCTGGCCGCTCAATTAGTGCTTTGATACTTTCACTATCTTCATAGGTTAATGCCTCAATTTTGATTCTCAGAAGAGCCGGAGACTTCGCCAAAAGAAGCTTGAGCAGTTGCATGTGAGTATTTATCCGTCGAATACTCCTAACCACAATGACTCTAAGGTTGTTGAATGTTGTATCTCCAAACCTTTCTTCCAAGTCAATGTTATCCAGAGCAAAAGGTACCTCACTATTATCCACCTAAGAATAAAAAAACAAATGGAGATGTTTAAGTAATAACACAAGCGACGAAATATAATTCAGTAAGAACGCAAAAGAAAATACATATGATGATTAAGTAAGAACCTTGATTTCCAGATATTCCAAACGTGGGAAGCTTCTCATCAAGCACAAAACACAAGCGACGAAATATAATTCACTCTGATAAAGATCATCGAGGTAAAGATGTTTCACACAGTCAACATGAAAGGGAATACTAGTTGGTACTTGACCTGTACTTGCAGCCAATATCTAGAATAAACATTCCAAATTAAAGGTTGGCTCATAGCACAAAATATGTTCCATTTATGAAAATGCATTACGGTTAAGTTATGAAACATTTACCTTGACACTACGATTATCCAAATGGAGATTTTCCAGCGCACAAAAAGACCCAAAGAACCGAGTAATATGATGTCTTGATTCCAGAATATAGTCTCCCCTAAAAGCAAGCAATAATTGTGTCAGAAGAGGAATAGTTTTCAAATGAATAAAGCTTACTCTACCTTTGAATTCAAGGGACTTCAGTTTGGAGGCATTAATTTCAATGACACCACTGAAACTATCTGATATTTCAAGCACCAATTGCTCGAGCAACAGGCAATGAGAGATTAAGCTTCCAAGAAATGTGGACAAAACAGTGACATTGTATAACTTCAAGCTAATTAACATTCCAAACCCATTGAAAGCTGGCGGAGAAGATAATAAACAATCTTCAAGAGATAGATGCTTCAAATTCAAACATTTGAAAAATGAAGTAGGCAATTTGTGTGGTCTCTCCCTAATCGGAAATTTTAGAATAAGATTTTCAATGACACTTTCAGAGAGGAACCCTAACAACCTTATAACATAAGTAAAGTCTTCCAAAAATGGAATTGCGAGTGTAAAATGCTTAACTTGTCCACCATGAAGATCCAAAATGTGGTGGATAATATTTTGAAAGTAACTTGGTTGGTCTATTTTCCAAAGGGTTTGATCAACAGTTAATTATGGAATTCTACACCATTTATACCGCCATTTCCTTGATAAAATGCTTGTCCTAACAACATCTGTTAATGGCATAAGTACTAGAATATGATCAAGTACTTCCTCAGATAGATTGCTGCGGAAATCGAAAGGTAACGTTTCAATGCAAATTATTTTGTTAACTAGCGACATCATATTACGATTAGGGCTATAGGGATCAGAAAAACTAATGAGAATAGTGCTAAGATTAAGTTAAAGAGAACGGAACCTGTTGAAATTCTATGGAAGAAGAAGAAGAAGAAGTGAGAAACCTGTTGAAAAACTCTGAAGATGGAGCGCCAAGGGAGCATGGGGATCCACAGACTTGAAATTTTGGGCGGATAAATTCTTATACTTATACAAAAACTTTTAGAGTTCAACTCTATAAAAACAGAAACTTATCAAACACACAAGTCTTAATAGGTGCTTTGGTATTGGTGCATAGTTAATGAGTGAGGGGTCGGGAGATCGAATCTCTCCCTTAACATGGTCAATTTTAATTTCTTCTTTTCTCCCTAATCATTTTTTTTCAATAAAAAATAATTAAACCATTAGGTACATTTTTTATCATATTAGTATAATGATTTAGTAATATTATAGCCGTTTATATAGTTTCATACATTAAGGTCATACGTATCGGCCAATGGAAACCATACAAGTCCACCGGCTAAGGTTGTTGTAGTCATATGAACTATGATAATTACATCGTTGTGATTCATAATAATATAATAGCCGGTTATATAATTTTATACATTAAGATCATACCTATTGGCCAATGGTGACCATACAAATCCACCGGCTAAGGTTGTTGTAGTCACATGAACTATGATAATTACATCTTTGCGATTCATAGTAATACAATATCCGTTTATATAATTTCATACATTAAGGTCATACGTATCGGCCAATGGAAATCGTACAAGTCCACCGACTAAGGTTGTTGTAGTCATATGAACTATGATAATTACATCGTTGCGATTCATAGTAATATAATAGCCCTTTATATAGTTCCATACATTAAGGTCATACGTATCGGCCAATGGCAACCACACAAGTCCACCGGCTAAGGTTGTTGTGGTCATATGAACTATGATAATAACATCATTGTGATTCATAGTAATATAATAGCTGTTTATATAATTTCATACATTAAGGCCATACGTATCGGCCAATGGCAACCATACAAGTCCACTGGCTAAGGGTGTTGTAGTCATATGAACTATGATAATTACATCTTTGCGATTCATAGTAATATAATAGCCGGTTATATAATTTCATACATTAAGGTCATACGTATCGGCCAATGGCAGCCATACAAGTCCTCCGGCTAAGGTTGTTGTAGTCATATGAACTGTGATAATTACATTGTTGCGATTCATAGTAATATAATAGTCGTTTATATAATTTCATACATTAAGGTCATACGTATCGGCCAATGGAAACCATACAAGTCCATCGGCTAAGGTTGTTGTAATCATATGAACTATGATAATTATGTCACGACTCAAAATTCATAAGGTCGTGATGGCGCCGGACATCATTGTCAGGCAATCCAATCATCAGTAAATCGAAATAATTTTCGGTTTAAAACATTTATGAAAAAAAATATTTCCTTGCACTTTATTACATTTTAACCAAATAGAAATCTGTTAAGTAAAACAATAGTTTAAGTATTACACTTTAACAAATATACCCCAACACATATCCCAGAACCCGGTGTCACAAGTACATGAGAAATTTCTAAGAATTTATACAATCATTACAAAGCCTGTCCGAAATATAACTGGACAAGAAAATTTAAAATGAAATAAATACAATACGAAGGAGACTCTGTCAGCTGCGGATCGCCTCCGGATGATGCAGCTCGCCTAAGTCTCCGAATCCTCCACATTGCTATGAAAGTATCTGTGCAATAAAATGCACAACAAGTGTAGCATGAGTATGAAAACAACGTGTACTCGGTAAGTCACCTGCCTAACCTCAGAGAGGTAGTGACGAGAGGTAAAATTAGACACTTACTAAAGGTCAATTTAGAATAATTAAGTATGACACTAAGCATGATTATCATAGGCAATTTATTAAAATCAGGATTTAAATATTTTCAACTTCGTTCATGTTTAACACTTTATATCTTCGTCACATTATTACAATTAATCAACAGGGGTGATTTAATCAAATAACAATTAATCGACGGGAAGGAACAACTTCTTCCAAAATCTCTTTTAATAAATTTAAATCTCTGTCATTTCAATTGATAACTTAATATTTCAGGCCAGTAATCAGGAAAAATCATAGCAACTACACAGCAAATATCATGCGCAAGCAATGCCGAGGGTCGAATGGTGCGGACCAACAATAATAAATTGTGCACTGCCGAAGGTTCGAACGGCTCGAACCATAGATGCATCTATCTGCCCCGCTCGCGAATCGATCATGCGACGCAGTTAAAAATAATATGGCTAGCCTACTCACGAGTCATACCTGCAACTCAGGTTCTCATATGAATACACACACAAATACAGGGTCATCCTGCTCTCGAATCATACATGCGACTCAGGCACCCAAAGTTACACATATCCACATAATAAATCTGTATTTTATCAAGAAAACAGTTTTTCTCTGGAAAGTGGTAAAATTCTTCTTAAAGGAACATGAAATATAGCTTTTAAATCTTTGTTTTGAAACTTATTTGTCAAGTTTAATGATATTCCATAATACAACCCAGTCCAGGTACACAAATATCCACAGAGGAATCAGTTCTCTTTCTAGAAGATTAACAAATGAACTCTAGCTTTTAGATATTCAATTACGATTTCGATTATATTAGCAGTTTAATATTACATGCAGGATGACAGGTACAACACGTAAGGCATGCTAGTGGGTCCTAGGCTACCCGGACATGGCATAACAGCTGCTACGCACGGACTCCCGTCACCTTGTGCGTACGTAGCCCCCCGAAGATAATAGCATATACTTAATTAATTCACCTAGGGGGACAATTCCCCCTCACAAAGTTATAAAGGAGACTTACCTCCCTCCGAAATTCCAATACCGGCTTCCAATCCCTTCCGACGACTCCAACGGATGCACAACGCTCCAAAACTACCACATAATGGCAAAGCAATGAAAATTCATCCTAATACTCATAACAAATTCAAATTATATACTTTGCCAACCCCGCTCAGAGAAATGACCAAAATGCCCTCGAGCCCACGTGCCCGAAAATCCAAAATTCTCGAAGATATATTTTACCCATAGCCTTACTAACTCAAATATACCATTTCCTCAAATATTCATGCTCAATTCGTGGCTAAATTCCAAATTAACATTTTCTAGGTTACTTCAATAATTTCCCAAATTCCTACCAATTTCCATGCCTAATCCATGCATATAATCTTGTATTTAACTTAGAGGCATGAAGGAGTTACTTACCTTGGCATTGCATGAAGGAATCCTCTCTTGAAGCTCTCCTAAAATTGCCTAAGCCATGAGAAAAACGAAGACAAATGGACCAAAATTCTTGTTTTAAAACATTCTGCCCAGGACGATTTCCGCACCTGTGGTCCTACCTCAGCACCTGTGCTCCCGCAGGTGCAACCAATCTCCCGCAACTGCGGCTTCCTCAACTCCAGCCCAAAAATCACACCTACACCCCATTGTCCGCACATGCGTCTTCGCAGGTGCGAAAATTCCATCGCACCTGCGATCCCCAGCCAAGACTGCCCACTCTCGCACCTGCGGCCAAATCCTCGTAAATACGGATCACACTAGATGGCAGCAATCTTAACTTTCTTCAACTTCAACTATTGATCCGTTAACCACCCCAAATCCACCTGTGGCCCCTGGGACCCCGTCCAATCATACCAACCTGTTCCGAAACATAATGCAGACTTGCTCGATGCCTCAAATATCATCAAACAACATCGAAACCACGAATCGCACCCAAACTCCCAACTTTATCAACTTAGAATTTTCCAACTTCTACATCTAATTTCGAAACCTATCAAATCACGTCCGATTGACCTCAAATTTTGCGCACAAGTCATATTCAACATTACGGACCTGCTCCAACTTCCGGAATCGCATTCCGACCTTGATATCAAAACTTCCACTTCCAGTCGGATTTCTCAAAAACCTTCAAATTTCTATCTTTAGCCAAATGACTTCAAAATGACCTAAGGACATCCAAATTCACTTCCGATCGCGCTCCCAACTCCAGAATTACCCTACAAAGTTGTTCCCAGACTCGGAATCCCAAACGGACATCAATAACTCAGAAATGCACTTCAAGACCAAATCTACGAAATTCTTCTAAAATGCTAACTTCCATAATATACGCCGAAACGCTCTCGGGTTATCCAAAACACGATTCGGACATACACCCGAGTCCGAAATCATCATACGAACCTACAGGAACCTTCATATCTTGATTCGGGGGTTTTTTACTTAAAATTCCAATCTTAGTTGATTTCTCCAAAAACTTCCTAAAATTCAATTCCGACCACGCCCACGGTTCATAATACCTGAAATGGAGTTGCTCATGACTTCAAACCGCTGAACGACACGCAAGAACTCAAAATGACCGGTTGGGTCGTTACAAATTACATTGTTACGATTCATAGTAATATAATAGTCGTTTATATAATTTCATACATTAAGGTCATACGTACCGTCCAATGGAAACCATACAAGTCCACCGGCTAAGGTTGTTGTAGTCATATGAACTATGATAATAAAATCTATTCATAGTAATATAATAGTCGTTTATATAATTTTATACATTAAGGTCATATGTATCGGCCAATGGCAACCATACAAGTCCACTAGCTAAGGGTGTTGTAGTCATATGAACTATGATAATTACATCGTTGCGATTCATAGTAATATAATAGCCGTTTATATAATTTCATACATTAAGGTCATACGTATCGGCCAATGGCAACCATACAAGTCCACTAGCTAAGGGTGTTGTAGTCATATGAACTATGATAATTACATCGTTGCGATTCATAGTAATATAATAGCCGGTTATATAATTTCATACATTAAGGTCATACGTATCGGCCAATGTTAACCATACAAGTCTACAGGCTAAGTTTGTTGTAGTCACATGAACAATGATAATAACATATTTGTGATTCATAGTAATATAATAGCCATTTATATAGTTTCATAAATTAAGGTCATACGTATCGGCCAATGGCAACCATACAAGCCCACCGGCTAAGGTTCTTGTAGTCATATGAACTATGATAATTATATCGTTGCGATTCATAGTAATATAATAGACATTTATATAATTTCATACATTAAGGTCATACGTATCGGCCAATAGCAACCATACAAGTCCACCGGCTAAGCTTGTTGTAGTCATATGAACTATGATAATTACTTTGTTGCGATTCATAGTAATATAATAGTCGTTTATATAGTTTCATACATTAAGGTCATACGTATCGGCCAATGGCAACCGACAAGTCCACCGGCTAAGGTTGTTGTAGTCATATGAACTATGATAATAATATCGTTGTGATTCATAGTAATATAATAGCCGTTTATATAATTTCATATATTAAGGTCATACGTATCGGCCAATGGCAACCATACAAGTCCATCGGCTAAGGTTGTTGCAGTCATATGAACTGTGATAATTACATCGTTGCGATTCATAGTAATATAATAGTCGTTTATATAACTTCATACATTAAGGTCATACGTATCGGCCAGTGGCAACCATACAAGTCCACCGGCTAAGGTTGTTGTAGTCATATGAACTATGATAATTACATCGTTGTGATTCATAGTAATATTATAGCCATTTATATAATTTCATTCATTAAGGTCACATGTATGATCTTATTTATATAATATTAAATATATAATTATAATATATTTTTGGTTAATCTTAATTATAATAAAAGGAAAATCATGATAATAAAAGGAAAATCACATTTTTTGTATTTTGTTGTAATATATTAGGAGGGAAAACAAGATGACATTTTTGGACTCAAATGTTAAACACAATTTTCGGAGGGAAACAAAGTGAAAAGTAAAAATACATCATTTGGATGGAAATTGAAAGTTTTTACTCTTTATATATCCCTTAAACACAAGAACAACATATCTCCAACTCTCTAAGAAAAATAAATACTTTAAACATGAATGTGGGCGGATGGATCGACGAAGAATTCTATCCATTGTTTCGGATGAAAGTGCCCAGATCGTACATTAGGCATGATTATCTGGTAACTTTATTTTTTTAAATTTTCATGATTTTTAACTGTTGGTTATCCCAACTAGCAATGAACCCAAAACCATGTCTTTACACTATGTTCTTGCAGTTTCTTCCAAAGAGTATATGTGGCTATCTTCCTCCTATTTCGATTAACACAACTTTTCGATGTAATGGGAAGGAGTGGGTTGTGACTCTCACAAGTGGTGTTCGGAGAAGACTCATCAATGGGTGGAAACAATTTGTTGTCGATAATAATCTGAAGAAAGGGAATGTTGTTCTCTTTGAACTAGTTCAGGCTACATCGGGGGTTGTGATCTTCTCTGTTCAAGAGCTAGAATTAACTAATGCTTAGCTTGATAATTTATTATCTTTAGTTATTTGTAATGATAAAATTATGGATCAAATTAATGGATGAGTTCCGTTAATGGATTAGTATGATTGTTCTTTATAATATTGTTTGTCTTTTTCCATTTATTATTGTTATATTTATCTATTTAAATAAGACTAAACCTAAACCCTAAACCCTAAACCTAAACCTATATGAACCTAAGCTTAAACCTAAACAAGGATAAAATAATTTTACATGGATTTATCTAGACTTCTAAGATCAAGACTACTATATGGCAGAAGTTTTAAAAAAAATCCAACATCTGTGAATTGCATGCCACTATATGGTAGAATTTATTTTTTTTTAAATAAAAACCAAAATGTGTGTAAGCGGATGGATAAAGACAAGTTCCTATAATTAATTGTAGTCGTAGAGGAGAGTAATAGTTGCATGGATGAGTTTAATGAGGAATAGAGGAGTGAAATCGACTATTGGGGGAAGTGTAATGGTTGCATCAATGAGTAGAAGAGGCTACTAGAAAGTGTAATGGATGCATAGAGGAGTGGAAGGGGCTGCTATGATGTGTTATATCTGCACTGGAAACTGTAATGGTTGCATAGGGTCTCTACAAAATAAATTAAGTCCTATCAGAAAGTGGAATAGTTATTATAATTGAGAGATTACCATATAATTATCCCTATATATTTCGAAAAATATGGCAGACCTACATAACTCAATCAAACTTAAACTACTACTACATATAAGCATAGCGATGGATAGGACTCCCACCAAGAAAGTTGTTGAACAACCACTCCATAGTTCACCAGTCAGTCACAATATTCTCTACCAAGATCTAAAGCGTGACTATACTAAGCTGAAGCGTGATGTTAATGAATTGATTGAGAGGGTGGTACGTGATTCAAGCATTGACTACTTAAAAGGTGTGATGTTAGAAGAGCATCCTCTTACTTCTCTCTATGATATGCTTGACGATATGCCCATACCCTCAGTCCAAAATGGTGCTAAGAGCAATTATGTCATTGTCATCACTAGCGATGCCGAATCCGCCTCCAAGATCTCAAAGTCTCTTTCCGTGAACCAGAATATTGGGTAGTGTGTTTTGCTTGGTTACATGTTTATCTAC